>JAQZBX010006098.1:0-11364 GCA_029593785.1 Cabassous unicinctus | reverse complement strand
AAACGGGAGCTCTATCCATTGAGCCACACCCGCTTCCCTAAGGATCTTAAATAATGATTAAAAGCAATATACATATGTCTATAGATATAAATAGCAACTAATATTTATATAATAATTTTATTCATATTCTTTCAACAGCCTAACTCTAGAGGTAAGTGGACATTTTTCTTCTCATTCAATGGATGAAGAAACTGAGGTATTAAATGATCAGGCAAAGGGCATATACCAGTGGAATAGCAGAGCTTTAGTTCCAACCCAAGTCATCTGGCTTCAGATCCCTTTGGGCTTCCTACTACCTCTTGTGCCTTGGTAGAATAGTTAGGCTGTAATTAGGCACTGTTGTGATTGAAGTTCTGTATCAGTAGATGTTCTCTAAAGGGCATGATAAGAGCATTTCTCTATGGCAAAAACAGAATCTGTCACAATATTTTGCTTAGAAGCCCAGACTTGATCAGTAAGCTGAGGACATCAGTCATAGGTGGACTTGCCAAAACTTGGTGAACCAAATACAAAGAACCCAGTAGCTATGGTCAAATGGTTTTGGAGGCTTTAGGAGAATTTGAGGTCCTACCAGATATCACACTTTGGGGGTGTATCCCCTGGTCTTAGCAAATGACCCTAGAAATACCATCCCTCTCTTTCCCTAGCTCACTTAAATGTGGTTTACCCATCCTTCAAGCCCAACACAGCCCTTCTTCTGTGAAGGCCTTCTGTGTGGGCCTTCTCCATGTTTCCGAGGATACTGGGATCTCTTCCTTCTGGAAACTCCTGCAATAACTGTCTGCCGTGCTCACTTAAAACTTAACAAGCATGTTAGCTTAATTTTCTTGTAAATGTTCTGCTTCCTTCACAGGATTTATGGCCTCCTAGAGATGGAAGCATGTTTATACTTCTTTGTATTGCCAGTTGGACCACAGTGCCGTATGCATAGTAGGCTTTAATAAACGGTGGTTGGGAATGGTACTGTCTCCAATGGTCACAATTGTCCATCCTAGTTTTTAATTGTTTGTATTACCTTTTAAAAAATATAGCTACCATTTTTTTCTTGCATCTAGCAAATAACAGGCACTATGCTAACTCCATATGGTTTTAGTGTCCCCAGCTTATAGTTGAGAAATTGAAGTTCAGGAAGTTAAGTAACTTGCCCAAGATTACTCGATAAGTAGCAGGCTTGAGATATACTCTTTCCTCTACCATACTGCTTCTTGAAGCCTGCCAGTATCAGTCATCTAGAGATAACTTTAATCTTGCTTTTGTCTTTGCCTTCTGTTTGGGTTATTGGTAGCTAGATAAGAATTTGTGGGCTTTCCAGATGAAACCATCACTCTCCTAATAATCTCTTAATTGATTTTATTTGTGATGGGTGATTTTCATACTGGTAGAAATTTATCCTTTAAGTTTAAAAGTAAAGGGAAATTATGTGCATAGATCTTGATTATATTCTAGGAGCATTCTCCTTTTATTTTTCTTTTTATAATTAGCTGTTTGGTTCTTTTAATGAACCACCTCTTTTGTTTTTAGATTTAAGACATTAATTAGAGTTAATCTCGGCTGGGTGAGCCATGAAGGGTCAAGTGTGGGTCTCATAATTTAAAGATTTTGTAATGAATATTGTTAGAAATATCCTATTTTACGATTTTACTTTTGTGCATTCAAAGTCACATATTAAAAAACTGCTGATTTAGAACCTGCTTTATAGAAGGGAGTGTTTTTCACTCAGACAAAGTGCAAAAGGCCATATAGAATAATTTAGACCATCATTAAGCAACTTTTCCCTCATATCTCTCATGTGTCTACTCACTCAGCCTTTGATGAAGACAGAGAAATGACAGGAGGATTGGGGTTAAATGAAAGGAAATTTCCTGGGACATGGATAATCCTTCTAATGCATAAAATATTAAAATTATAATATAATATTAAAATATGCACTAAAATTTTCACTCCATGTCTAAAATATGTGTCATAGACTCCATCCCCCCCCCCCATAGATTTTCCTGTAGATTTATTCCTATAATTCTGGAGGACAGTAGTGTGTGCTACACTCTCATATGAAAACTTTTGCTTCCTGAAGAGTTGTTCCCACTACTAATATGTATCTAGTGGTATGACCACATTGCTTGTCAAAATATTGAAATGTTTCCCGCCTGGTAGGTAAATGGTCATTGCTCCAACGTGCTGAAACTTGCTACAATCCAAGAGCTAAAGGGTTAATGTCTAGTGTATCAGGGAGTACCCCCAGCCCTGCTCCTGATCAGCACCCATCCTGTTGGTGGTTAAGTGTTTCAAATATCAATGTTGGCTGTTCCTGTACAGTTTCCCTGCCATAGAACATTCGAAAATGTGAAGTTGAGTGGCTGTAGCGCCTTCTTTCTCCTTATCAAGCTGCAAGTTAGCTTTGAATGTTCTTTCACAGACATTGGTCCAATTTAAAATTGATAGTAGAGCCTTCCAATTTGTAGATATCATGCCAAAACAAAACAAAACGAAACAAAACAAAACAAAACCCCCATAAATCTAGGCAAAAGGAATTGGGAATAACTGCTGTTTCACCTTGCTTTTGCTTTCTTGTTTTGTCACTAGTATTGTTTCCCAAGGAAATGCATGTGGGTTGACTGAGTGAAATATTTCTGAGATTCTCAGAGTTTTATGCTTGTGGTCTTTAGAACCCAGAAGTATAGCTTTGGTATCTGTGAGGGTAGAGGCAAATTTATTTCATAAGTTGGTGAAATATTTTGACTCCAGGATTTATTAAAAGGAGACAGCCTTGAGAAACTGCTAGTACAAGTAGTTGCTGTATGGCAGTAGCAATCTGCAGTTATTGAATAGCTACCACAGGCCACCAGGTATTTTATGGGCAATTGGCCACTGGAAAATGCCATATTTGTGGCCTACTCATAACCTTGTTTTTCACCATTTAAATATTCTTTTAATTTATGTAATCTTGCTGCATTTTATGTAGCAATAACATGTTTTAAATCATTTATGAAAAAGATTGGATCCAAAAAAAGTTACAAATGTGCCTGTGGTCTCATGTCATCCTCATAAAACCCATGAGAGAGGTGCTATCTGTATTTTACTGAGATTAATTGACTTGATGCAAGTGGTGGAGCTACAGTTGAGACCTCAGGTCTGCCACCAGGGCCTGCGTGAGCCTTTGCCCACCTCTTCTCGGATAGTGGGACATTTTCCGATGGTCAGGACTCTCTTTTCATACACAGCCTGATATTTTAAATAAGGTATTGTTGAATTTATGGAAAATTTCCAGGTCATGAAACAAAACAAAACAAAAACATCTCTTTTAATGTAAAAACAGGGAGATTGTATATGTTGTGTTTCTGATGTCATTAATGGAATGAGAGGAGAGTAGGGTGGTATTTTGGGGTCTTTAAAATTGCTTCCAGGTATAATTCTCTGGTGACCGTGAAGGCATATTTCCCTTAGTTATTGAAATAGAAT
Organism: Cabassous unicinctus; assembly: GCA_029593785.1. Taxonomy (NCBI): domain Eukaryota; kingdom Metazoa; phylum Chordata; class Mammalia; order Cingulata; family Chlamyphoridae; genus Cabassous; species Cabassous unicinctus. The sequence continues at coordinate 7,908 of JAQZBX010006098.1, read as the reverse complement.
TATTAGCACTAGCTTGTCTCCTAAGAGATACAATTGAGTGCTAAGAAAGTTTTAAATTAAGAATATTGATTATGTAAATGATCATGATGCAAAATGTGAATTCATTAAATTTTGGGGATGTAAGGAAGCTCTGGCTATAACATTGGCCCCTCCATTGATACCAGCAGAAAATTAGGCACTTTAGCAAGCTGACCTGTGTACCCATACTTCCTCTCCACTCTGTGGGGACCTTTTGGAATTATATCCTTGGACTTCTTGGGGAGTTATCCTATCATCATTAATTTATTTTAGCATCTTCATGCTTGGGTATGAAGAATATCCAAAATATTCTCTCTCAGACTTGTTTTCAGTTTCCTCACAAACAATGGAGAAATACAAATGTAGATACTTTTTCCTTTCTGAAAATCATGCTCTCTTTCCTGAATGTCCCATGCTCTAAGAAGAAAGGCTGGTACATATTTGGGATGTTGGATAAAGGACTTACTCTATCCCTGGTGTTGATCAAAGAATACTGGAGTTTGAGTTGCATAAGGACAGAGAAAATGACTGAGAATTAATGTCTGTTTATCTTTGCTTTCGGGGAAGAAATTAAACTAATCTCATCAAAGTAATTTAGGAAGTTTCTGCCTGAACTCTTTAATCTTTGTTTCAGAAAGCAGCAGACTGTCATTATTAAAAAGGAGATGGTTGCATGTGGGAAGAGCATTCAGCTGGTGTCTTTTCAAATATGGAATTAAAGAATTCGAAGCTAATTTCAGAGCTGAAAAAAATCGCTAGTCAAACCAGTGTAGGCCATTTTGGAAATGTTATTACATTATTTAAAACATTTTTATTTTAAAAATGTGTATGTGAGCTGCTATACAAATATACTATGGGTGTGGTCATAACCAAAAATTTCCCTGATGCAGAGCTCCAGCTGCAAATTGGACCAAGGGACACAAAAGTATTAATTTGGTTTCCCTTCTTGTTAGTTCATACCTGACTCTCACTGTAGAGTTGAGAAGCCCTTCACTGTCAGGAGGTGTGTGTGTTTATGTGTGTGAGATTTTAACCTCTGACCATATATACAAATTCTGTGGTCAGTAGGGATGACAATCATTAGTTTGTGTACATTAACCTTTTTGCAAATGTTATCAAAATTGGCAAAAGCTTGCAACTGGATATCCTCCAGGGGAATTTAGCATCTCACTGGCTCCTCCTTCTCCATAAGCTTTCCTCTGTTGACCTCTGAATATTGATGTGCTCTAGGACTAGGTCCTTGGACCCCTCCCTTTATCTAATTATACTCACTCCTCAGGTGATTTCATTCAGTCCCATGGCTTTAAATATCATCTCTATGCTGATGACGTCCAAAGTTTTATTTCCAGACCCAGCTGCTCTTGAGTTTCAAACTTTTGTGGCCACTGTCTACTTGATATCTCTCCTTGGATGTCTAAAGTCATCTTGAACTTTGTGTGCCTGAAAGGAGAACAATTGATTCCTGCCAAAAACGCACTCCTCTCCTGTCGTGTTCCTTTCCTGTCTTCCCCATATCAGTAAATGATGCTACCATTTATACCACTACTCTTTCTCCCAGGTGAAAAAAAACAACAACAAAAAACGATGGCATATTCTAGACCCTGCTATTTCTCATCCACTTTACGTTCACTCCATTAGTAAGTCCTGTCAGCTCTAATTTCAAAATACATCCCACATATATCTCAAAATATTCTATGCATCTCCACTGCGATCTTCTTAGATTGGACTGGCTTCAACTGCCCAAAGAGCTCTCTGTGTCCTCTCTTAACCTGATGCAGTCTATATCCCACCCTCTGCATTCTGAGTAAACCACTGAAAATATATAACCAATCCTATGATTCCCCTGTCTGAACTTCCCAAAGGCTTCCCATCTTATTAGAATCAAACCTCAAGCCCTTCCCATACTCTGCAATGTCTGGCCATTGCCTACAAATCTTTCTTCATCTTCTACAACTCCCTGTCCTCCAAACCCCAACCCCCACCTCCTCCTCATTCACTCTGTTCTAACCAGACTGGCCTCCCTTCTGGGCCACCAACTTTGCCACCTCAGGGCTTCTCTTTTCTCTGCTTCCAAAGTACTTCCCCCAGATATGTGCATGGCTTCCTTCTCACCCATTTAGAACTCTGTTCTTTGACTACTCTATCTAAACTAGCAACCTGGTCACTTCTATTCTTGCTTAAAGTTTTCTAGCAGTCCTTGTTGTATGAAGTAATATTGGTTATTTCATTTGCTCCTTCGTTGTCTGTCTCCTCGGAAAGTCTGGAAGGTCCATTTGGATGTGGCGTTGTCTGTCTTGTTCACTGCTGTGTCCCCAGCACCAGGAGTAGTTTTTGGCATATGATGAATGAATGAATAATTGGTGCAATTACACTCATCTTTTTTTTCTTGATATCTTCCCCCATTCTCTAATTTTCACCTTGTGATGATTGAAACTGACTATATATCCCACCCGAAGTTGCTGTGAATACTCAACCATGTTTTGATCGGCTCAGAAGGGAGGAGCCTCTCATTTAAGAGGCAAAAGAGCATAATGCGTTCCTGCGCAGGACTGGATGAGACCTGGGTTTAATACTGGCTCTCTCCTTACTAACTTTGTGATTTTCAGACAATTTGCTTCACATCTTTTGACCTCACTTCCCTCATTTGTAAATTGTGGGTAATGACACCACATTCACATGTTCTTTGAGAAGAGAAAAATAAAACCATGTATTGTACAGCTCCTGGTTTATGTTATTGCTCAAAGACATGAGGCCACTTTCATTAGCTCTGCTCCTAAGAATTGTGTAAACTAATTTTTTGGTGATCGAATCGCTGCTTACCAAGTAATCACATGGTTAATCCTTTTTGTTTGATGATCTGGATGTGATTGTGGGTTTTCTTGGAATTTGGTTCCTTGGAAGGAGAATGTAATTTAGGTAGAGAGAGAAGGAGGGTGAGTAGTTTGCTTGGCCATTCTTGTAGATGAGAAGAGCTGTGTTTTGGACTTAGATAGAGTTACTATGGGAATTTACCCTTTTATAATTTAAATGTGTAGTAGGTCAATATTTAAATAACTATAAATGGAATTGTGTAATAAATATAGAATCTGTATTATAATTGATCTCATCTTGCTTGCCACCCTCTCTCCACCAAGTACAAGGTTTCCAGAGACCATAAATTTGCAAATAAAAAGTATATCAATCTCTTATGGTGGAAAAAATGTCACATTTTTGTCCTATTTAATTTTTTGCAGGTAAATACCCAGGCTTCCTGTGTTTCTCTCCCCTGCCCTTCCTCCATCCCAAGATTGGGTTCATGTTGCTAGAGAAAGTTATGAGGCTGAGACATAGAACGCTGGGCCTGCAGAGGTGTGACAGGTGCATGCCATCTTTGGGGCACAATGCTAGCGCTCATTGCTGGAGTATGTTTTTTTGTTACAAACTCTCAGCTTCTTGGCTGACATCTCCACCTCTGCAGCCTCATTGTTCCAACTGCAGGGTTCTTCACGTTCTCCCATTCTCCTGGCACCTGGAGATCCCTGGAAGGTGGGGAGGATATCAGTACCTCTCAACTGCTTTAGCTTCACCATGCTGGGCTTTCAGATGTCAACGAGATAAGCCTTTGGACCACCCACATAGAAACCTCTATCATCCATTTATTTATTTTATTTTTTTTATTTTATTGAAGTATATCATTCATACATGAACATACATAAACAATAGGTGTATAGTGAAAGTTGTGAGCTTACAAACCAAACATGTATAACATCATATAGGGCTCCTATTCATCACCCCACCACAAATATCTTGCATTGTTGTGAAACATTTGTTAGAAATTATGAAAGAATATCATCACAATATTGCTACAGTACTAACTATAGTCCATACCTTACATTTGCTGTATCTTCCCCCCAACCTACCTTATTATTTTTAAAAATTTCTTTATTTACTTTTATCCATATTTATTCCCCCCCACCCCTGTTTTTGCTGTTTTTGTGTCCATTTTCTGGGCAACTCTCTGTGTCTGTTTCCTGCCCTCTTTCCTCATCCTTCTCCTCCTGTCTTCACTGGGATTTGATCCTCGGAACCTCCGATATGGAGAGAGGCGTCCTACTGTCTGCGTCACCTTAGTTCCTGTTTTTTTGGCACATCTCATCTTGGCTCTCCCTTGTGTCACTCTCCTGTTACGTCATCACCTTGCTGCATGGCTCAGCGGGGCCTGGGGGGCTCACTCGCTTGTGGAGCCTGGCGGTGCACCCGCTCACGGGCCTGATGGCGCACCTGCTCGTGGGGCCTGGGGGCCTCACCTGCGTGTGGGGCCTGGCAGCGCATGGGTCCTGGTGGCGCACCTGTGCATGGGGCCTAGTGGCCTGCATGCCTTCTATATATTTCTCTTTTTTTATTTTTACCGGGAGGTCCTGGGGATTGAACCCAGGTCCCTCCATATGGGAGACGGACGCCCAGCCATTTGAGCCACATCCGTCCCCCTGCTATACCTCTTAAGGTTGACTAAAGATACCTAGAGTTACAGTCATTTCCCATACAGGATGGTCATATAATAAATCAGGCTTGGTTTATCACCAGCATTCTAAAAACCAGACCTAGGGAGAAAAACGAGGTCTGGGGACACATGCATGATTTCTAATATAGTGAATGTTTAGCCTATCCTGATTATCTATCATCCATTTCTAAACTACTCTGAGATCCTATCGTGTTGCCCCTGTGCAGTACTAAACAAGGAAATTGACAAAGGAATTTGCAGATTTTCCTGGACTATGCTCTAAGGGACAAAAACCAAGTAACTCTTATAAAGTACTTATAAACCCAAGTTTCCTCAAAAACTTCATTGTTTCTACCACACCTACCTCCCCTCAACCATCTGAGGGTCACCCCTGGGAGGATAATGGGAGGATACTCCTTCCTACCTCTTGCTTCTCCCTCTCTCTTCCTAGTCTCTGCTAATGAGAACTGAAGAAGGACTTGTCCTTTCGGCTTCCTGTCAGGTGGGAGTTTCCCTAGTGTCACAGCCTCTATCCCCCACATTGCGGCTTATAATAAAACTCTATGATCTGAGTTCAACATGTTGACCATTTGATATATAAAGGGGAGTTTTATAATGATAATAGTAATAATAATAATGATAAATACAATTTTTCTTCTGCTATAAGCCTGACCTTAAAATATGATCGCCACTCTATGCACTCATTACTTATGCTTTGAGACTCAGAGTATAGCACTGATCTCCTTCCTCTAGGCAGAACTTTCCCTTCCCTTCCCAGGAGATACTTGACCTTCCTAGTGGAGGGGGGAAAGGTAAAATGACTTCTAAATAAATGTTCAATGCCTCTCTTTAACATACTGATAATATTATTGTCTTAAAATGCTTGGCAACCCCCATTTTCTGTTGGTTCAGTGGCGCCTTATGAGCAGCTAGAGCTGGCCTGTTTATGTTGGTCTTGCTAATTTCATGATTTCCATTAAGTAAATCAAACAGGCCTGGTTAGATGCAATTACCTGAGTAGAGGCAGTCGGCCATGTCCTTTGCATTCATTACCCTTAGCTAACTCTCCCAACAGCCTGATCAGATATCACCCCCATTCTACATATGAGGAAGCTGAGCTCCATGGGGTTAGATGCCTGGGCCAAATTGCACAATGGGGACTATCAGAGCCAAGACTCGACTCCAGTCTGCCTGACCCCAAAGTCTGCATTTGTATCGTTTTCCCAGGACTTTCATAACAAATTACCATAATCTGAGTGGCATAAAACAACAGAAACTTAATCTTTCACAGAACTTTGAGGTTAGATGTCTGAAATCAAGGTCCTGACGGCCTCACTCTCCCTCCAGAAGCTTTAGGGAAGAATCCTTCCTTGCCTCTTCCAGCTTCTAGAAGCTCCTGCTGTCCCTTGGCTTGTGGCAGCACAACTCCAGCCTCTGCTTTTGCCTTCACATGGCTTTCCTCCCCTGTGGCTCTGCATTTGAGTCTCCCTCTTCTTTCTCTTATAAAGACACAAGCCACTGGATTTAGTGCTCACCCTAACCAGTATGACCTCATCTTAACTTTACTAATTATATCTGTAAATACCTTATTTCCAAATAAGCTCACATTCTGAGGTACAGGGTAGATGTGCTTTAGTGAACACTATTCAACCCACTACAGTTTTAAAAATATTTTGAATTTATATATTTAATGTTTTATACAATTCCATTTTAAAGGTAATGAACATTTCGTTATAAAAATGAGAAAAAGCAGGAACAGGAAAACTGGTTATTCAGGGTCTTACCACACAAACCCGAGCCTTGGCTTTACTGAGCAAGATTAGTTTGAGGTGACTCTACGTTACACTGTGGAAATATCTTCTAGCTGGTTCATGATATAAGTCTGGATCTCATACTAGCAGTCAGAGCTAGACACATGTATTTGGGAATTATCAGTGGGTAGGTGGTAGGAAATGACAAGAATGTAGAAAATATATTTAAAGAAAAAACTTTCACTCTTGCAACTGTATGAACTCTGATCCTCTACAAAGAGAATAAAGATTTCCGATTTTGCCTGAAGAAATGAAAAAATCAGTTTATGTCAGTAGATATGTATGTAACCTCATACTTAAAATCATGATACACAAACTTTTCTCAATGATTCTGGAGATTTCCAAGGTTTTCCCATGTTAGTTTGTTTCTAATTTGTCAGTGTCTCTTGTTTTACCAATGATGGGACCTAAGTCTTCCTAGCAGACTAATTGAACTATAAAAATGACACTCTGAGGCGACTACATCTGTCGAGGCATGGATTTGTCAAATAAAAGGATTTAAAGACAATTGTTTTTGAAGAATAGCTATCACTCTTGTGTTATCACTTCCTTTTTCATCCGAATGATTTCTGTGTTCTTGGGAAAATACCAGCATTCATCATTGTTAAGTTTGAAAAAAAGAAAACTTCACAGGGTTATTTTATAGTTGTCAAAGGCTACACAAGAAGTAAAGAACACCATGAAGTACTAGCAGTGTCAAACAGTTTGTGTTCCTTGTCCAAAAATAATTGACTCATTTATCTCAACTGTATTAATCTGGTCCATTTATGAAGGTCAAACATAGGTTAATTCTAATTAGTAGATGAGCATCAGTTCGCAAATAGGCATGCATTTATCTTAGACAGAAAGCAATGATTAGAAAAATTATTTACTGGTGTATTAGTCAGCCAAAGGGGTGCTGATGCAAAATACCAGAAATCTGTTGTTCTTTATAAAGGGTATGTATTTGGGGTAGAAGCTTACAGTTACCAGGCCATTAAACATAAGTTTCCTCCTTCACCAAAGTCTGTTGCCACGTTTTGGAGCAAAACAGCTGCTGACGTTTGCCAGGGTTCAGGCTTCTTGGGTTCCTCTCTTCCGGGGGCTCCTTTCTCTCTGGGCTCAGCTCCTCTGTTTCCTCTACAAGGTCAGCTGTAGACTATGAGGCTTTCTAGGCTTTGCCTCTTTCCACAAGGCCAGCTGTGAACTGTCAGACAAACAGCTCGTCTCTTTTCCTGGGGCCTTCTCTCCTTCCTCATGACCAAGCTCCTCTGTGTGCTTACTTCCCTGGGCTCCAGCATTAAAACTCAGCATCAGAATTCCAGCTCAAAAACTCCAACTCCAACTCAAAACTACTTCAACTCTGTCCTTTGCCATGTCTTTTATCTTTGAGACCCCACCCACCAAGGGGTGGGGCTCAATGCTCTACTGACATGGTCCAATCAAATCCCTAATCGTAAGTTAATCATGCCCAGATGAACAGACCAGTTTACAAGCATAATCCAATATCTGTTTTTGGAATTCATAACTATATCAAACTGCCAAATTGCTACAACTGGTGGGATTTCAGGGAAAAAATGCTGTAGTGAAACCCATACTATCTTTTTTTTTTTTTTTTTA
>JAQZBX010006097.1:0-54235 GCA_029593785.1 Cabassous unicinctus | reverse complement strand
TGGTACATTTGGTAGAATTGATGAACACATATTGAAGCATTGCTACTAACCATGGTCCATAGCCTACTTTATGGTTTATAGTTCATACCCAGAACAATTTTATAGGTTTTGACAAAATGTATAATGGCCTGTATCTGTCACTGCAATGTCATGCAGAACAATTCCAATGTCCCAAAAATGTCCCATATTACACCTATTCTTCCCATTCCTTTCCCTCAGAACCTGTGGTGGCCTCTGCCTTTGTATTAATGATACAAGTTCTTCCAGTGCTAGAATAGTAATAAGTCTACTGTAGTCCATAGTTGCATACCCGCTTGTTTGTTCATTCCTCAATTTGGGGGATTTTTGGATGGTGATGCTCACTCTGCTTCCAATTTTGAAAGACAATTGTGCCAGATATAGAATACTGGTTGGCATTTTTTTGCTTTCAGTACTTTAAATATGCCATCCCACTACCCTCTTCCCTCCTAGGTTTCTGATGAGAAATTGGCACATAATTATTTTGAGACTCTCTTGTATGTGGCAAATTGTTTCTCTCTTATAGTTTTCAGAATTTGAAAGTTTGATTATATGTCTCAGTGTGGGTCCATCTGGATTTATACTCTTTGGAGTTTCTTGAACATCTTAGATGTGAATATTCAAGTCTTTTGTTAAATTTGTGAAGTTTTCAGTCATTATTTTTTGAATATTACCTCTGCTTCTTTCTCTGTTTCTTCTCTTTCTGGGATTCCCACAATGTGCATATTGGTACACTTGATGGTGTCCCATAGGCTCTGTTTACATTTCTGCATTCTTTCTTCTTTCTGTTCTCAGAATGGATGATTTCAATTGTCTTATCTTCAAGTTCACTGATTCTTCTGTCAGCCCCATACTGCAGTTGGACCTCTCTGGGGAATTTTAAAATTCTGTTACTGTGGTCTTCAGCTCTGTTTGCTCATTTTCATAATTCCTGTTTCTCCATTGATATTCTCTTTGTGTTCATTTATTATTTTCATATTTTCTTTTAGGTCTTTGACTATGCTTTCCTTTAGCTCTTTGAATTTATTTAAGAACATTTTGTTTGAAAGTCTTTGTCCAGTATATACCAGGTCTAGTCTTCCTCACTGATGGATTTCTAATGATTTAATCTTTTCCTTTGCCTGGGATATCACTTCCTGTTTCTTTGCATGTTTTGTAATCTGTTGTTCAACCCTGAACCTTTTGATATTTTAAAGTGTTTCTGTTGGAATTTAGACTCTGGGGCATTTATTCTTAAGTTTGCTTCCAACTAGTGTTATGACAGAGCTTTTCTTTCATTCTAAGGAGAAACAAAAAATAAAAAAGAAGGAAAAAAAGGAGAACTTTCTCTAGTCTCTGAAGATTGACTTGTGCATATGCTCTCCTTCAGAGTTAATCCATATAATGAATTTAGAGACTAGCTCAAGGTGTCTTGTGCATGCACATGTAGTGCATTAACCATTAATCCAGTTTACTTCATAGGGATGTTCCCTCTTGCCTAGGAAACAATTCCCTCACACTGTATGCATATGGTCAGCAAGCCCTTGCCCTAGGCAGCCACCTAACTGGTCTCCCACAGCCTTCTGTAGGAGAGCTCTGTGAACTACCTTTTGCATCCTGGGCAAGTTCTGAGATGGCATGTCTCAGGACTTAGACAATGGTCTCAGGCCACAACAAGACAGACTGGGCCAGACACACATGCTCCCATTGTATGCATGAGGGTTACTTTACTCCCATGAGAACCAGGACCAGGGATCCATACTGGAAACACAGGCTGGTTCTGCACTGAGCTGGTGAGGGGTGAAGGAAGGGTCATTCAGAGCACTACAAGATCCTCCTGCTCTTAAATATTCTCCTGGATTTGGTATGCATTCTGCTATTCTTGTCCTTTAACTGTTATCCCGACTTTGGAAAAGATGTTTCTGCCAGTTCTTGCTGGTTGTATTTGTATTATCAGTCATAGTAGTAGTAATAGTAATAGTAGTGGTTGTAGTTGTATCTATTCCTTGTCAGAATTCATTTATATAGGCTTTTACACCCTTGCCTTTTTGGCAAGTGGATTTCATATTCTATTTTATATATCATCCATTTATTGTTCGATTCGTGATTCTATATACATTTATTTTAGAATTATATATTTATTTTTTTTTGTTTGGAAAAAATTGGAAAAGCTCATTTTAATATGATTGTACCTAAAACTGCTCACATGATATATATTCTTTTAACTTATTTAAGTATATCACTCATGCATAAACATACATAAGTGTATAATAAATGTTGTGAACTAACATACATAACATCATACAGTTCTCTCATACCTCAACCCACCTCCAAAACCTTGATTGTTGTGAAACGCTTTTTAACTAATGATGAAAGAGTATCCTCAAAATATTACTACTAACCAAAGTATCTTACATATGGTGTATTTTCCCCCAACCCAACCTATTATTATTTTTTATATCATTTATACAAATGAATCATTTATATATATGAATATACATAAACAATAAGTGTATAGGAAAAGTTATTAACTTACAAAGCAAACATGCATACATCAAACTGTGGTCCCATATATCACCCCACCACCACCTTGCATTGTTGTGAGACATTTTTTACAAATTATGAAAGAATATCATCAAAATCTTACTAATAACTTTATCTTATATTTGCTGTATTTTCCCCCACACAATTATTTTTTTTAAATATATTTTTATTACAGAAGTTGTGACCTTACAAAACAGTCATGCACATGTGCAGAATTCCCATACAATACCCCTCTATCAACACATCACACCATGGTGGAACATTTGTTAATGATTATGAGATATATCATCAGACTATTACCATTAACCATGGTTCATAGCATACATTTGGCAAGCTTTTTCCATACTCCCCCATGATTAACACAGTATATCTTTGACATAAATGCATGAATACTACAGTATTTCTGTTAACCACAGTCAGTAGGTCACTCCAGTTTTATTTTTCCCATGCTTCTCCACATTTTTACTACCCTGCAATAGTGATGTACATCTGCTCTAGCTCACAAAGGATACCCTTACATATGTACCATCAACCACAATTCTCATCCACCTCTGAGTTTACTGTGTTATCCAGTCCCTAGATTATTCTCTAGCTTTCTTTCAATTGACATTTGTATCACTACACTACCCTTTCCAGCCACATTCCCATTTATTAACCAGCTGTTTCTCACTATGTGTTACCATCAACTCTATACTCCTCCACACTTTTATGGTAAGGTTAATTACAACTTCTACACACATCAAGCATCAGTAGTCCCTCCCAGTCCTCCTCTTATCTCCTTTAAGAATCCACCACCTATCACCAGGTCTGGAATATATTTTCCTACATTTTCTTCTAGAAGCTCTATGGTTCTTTCTTTTTTTTAAGGTTTTTGATCCATTTTGAGTTAATTTTTGTATAAGGTGTGAGATAAGTGTCCTCTTTTCTTTCTTTTGCCTATGGATATGCAGTTCTCTCAGAACCATTTGTTGAATGGACTGTTCTCCCTGAGCTGGATGGGTTTGACAGGCTAGTCAATAGTGACTTGACTATAGAAGTGGGGGCCTCTTTATGAACCATCAGTTCAGTTCCATTGGTCTATGTGTCTGTCTTTATGCCAGTATCATACTGCTTTTACCACTGTAGCTAGATAATATGATTTAAAGTACAGAAATGAGCATCCTCCAACTTTGCTTTTCCTTTTAAGATGTTTTGGCTATTCTGGACCCCCTACCCTTCCAAATAAATTTTATTATTGTGGTTTTTTGTTTATTTAAAAAATGCTGATGGAATTTTTATCAGGATTGCATTGAATCTGTTTTTCCATTTGGGTAGAATTGAGATCTTAATGATATTTAGTCTTTCATTCCATGAGCATGGAATGTTTTTCCAATTCTTTAGGCCTTTTTAAAATTTCTTTTAACAACGCGTTTTAGTTTTCTGAATACAATGCTTTGCATCATTGGTTAAGTTTATTCCTAAGTATCTGATTCTTTTAGTTGCTATTGTAAATGTAATTTTTCTTTCTGACTTCATCTTCAGATTGTGCATTAGTAGTGTCTTTTAAAGTCTGTTTCATCTGATATAAGTATAGCTACTCCAGCTTATTTGTTGTTGTTATTGTTCCTGCATATGTGGAATATATCTTTCCAGCATTTCACTTTCAATATATTGGCATCCTTGGTTCTAAGGTGTGTCTCTTGCAGACAGCACATAGGTGGCTCATATTTTCTTATACATTCTGCCATTCTGTATCTTTTGACTGGAGAGTTTAATCTATCACCATTCAATGTTACTACTCTAAAGGAAGTTCTTATTTCACCCATTTTGACCTTTGGGTTTTATCTGTCATATTTTATTTTCACCACTTTTTTGAGACTTTTAGTTACTTTTACTGATATAATCTTCATTTCTAGACTCTCTTCCAAGATTCTGTTTCCTGTCTTGTCTTTTCAGACTGTATCACATCCTTTAGTATTTCCTGCAAAGCCAGTCTCTTGGTTATAAACTCTATCAGTTTCTGTTTTTCTGTGAATATTCTAAACTTGCCCTGATTTTTGAAAGACAATCTTGCCAGATATAAAATTCTTGGCTATCAGTTTTTCTCTTGCAGTTTCTTAAATATATCATAAAACTATCTTCTTGCCTCCATGCTTTCTGATGAGAAATCAGCACTTAATCTTATTGCGTATTCCTTATATGTTATGCATTGCTTTTCCCTTGCTGCTCTTAGAATTCTCTCTTTGCCTTTGGCATGTGGCTTTCTGATTAGTATGTTTCTCAGAGTTTGTCTGTTTTGATTTATTCTGATGGAAGTACATTGTGCTTCTTGGACATGGAAATCTATGTCTCTCAATAGGGTTAGGAAATTTTCTACCATTATTTCTTCAAATATTCCTTCTGCCTCTTTTCGCGTCTCTTCTCCTTCTGAGGCACCCATGACATGTTTGTTTGCATGTTTCTTGCTATCATTTAGTTCCCTGAGACCTTACTCAATTTTTTTCCATTCTTTTTATCATCTGTTCTTTTGTATGTTTGCTTTCAAAGGCCATTTCTTCAATCTCACCAATCCTTTCTTCTGCCTCCTCAAATCTGCTTTTGTATGATTCCAGTGCATTTTTAATTTCATTTATTGCACCTTTCGTTCTCATAAGATCTGCTATTTTTCTATGTATGTTTTCAAATTCTTCTTTTCCTTATCCAGTGTCTTCTTAGTATCTTTAATCTTTTTAGCCATTTTATTGAATTTATTAAGGAGATTTGTTTGAACATATATGATTAGTTGTCTCAACTCCTTCATGTCATCTGGAGGCTTATCTTGTTCCTTTAACTGGGCCATATCTTCTTTTTTCTTGGTATGGATTGTAATTTTTTGTTGGTGTCTTGGCATCTGGCTTGCTAGATGTATTTATTTTGACTGCCATTTCTTTCTTTAGTCTAGGGCTTTTGTGCCATTTCTCACTTGCTGGTTGTGTAGTAAGAGCCGAGGATGTGGTTAGTGCTGTAAGCTGTGCAGGCTCAATCTGCCCGTATTTCCTCAGTGACCGATGATGCTTCTACCAACTTTCTCCTTTGCTGGGCCTAGGGATAGAGCCACAGCCATGTGTAATCCAAGTCACACGGACTTAGACTGTAGTGGCTCAGTGAGACTGATGAAGCTTCACGCCCCTTTCTTCCCTGCTTGGGGAGGGGATGAAGCTGCAGGTACGGGCAGCAATCCATTGTGTGGATCCAAAATGACTGTGGTTGCCCCAGTAGACTTCAGACTATTCAGCCTCTTCCAGCTGAATGTACCTGCAGTTATCCGGAGAGGCTGGTGTAGAGCCTGCCAACCTCCTCTTTGCTAGAGGTGTGGTTGAAGCATAGGCAGGGCTGTAGTCTGATCTGGGGGAAAGCAGCTGGTCCCTACCATACCATGATTTTCAGTCAGCCTGGCTTCCCCTCATGCTGGAGGGAAGAGTCAAAATGGTAGCTACTGGCCTTTTTCTGACATGGACAGGTTCAAACTTTAGCTGTTCTTAGGGTTATAGTTTAGCCAGCCGAATTTACTAATCAGTAGCTGAATTCGGTGGCCATCCGTCTCTTCCTTTTCTGCTTTTGGGAAATGGAGCTTCCAAGTCCAGCCACAGAATAGCTACTGAGGTGGTTTGCACTGCCAGAGTAGGATGATCACCAGCCTACACAGCGTGGCCTGTATTTTCCTGGAAAGGCTGGCACAGGTACCACCATCTTCCTCCCTGCCAGAGGTGGGCCTGGGGTTAGGCTAGAGCTGCAATCCCATCTGGATGGAAAGAAGCGTGTCCCTACCAGCACTGTGATTTTCAGCCACCCTGCTTTCCCTTCTGCTGGTGGTACAGTTAAAATGGCAGTTACTGGACTCTTTCTGAGTTGGACAGTTTCAAACTTTAGCTGCTCTCAGTATTATACTTTAGTCTGATGAATTTACTAATCAGTAACAGAAGTTGGTGCTCAATCGTCTCTTCCTACCCTGTTTCTGGGAAATGGAGCTTCTAATTTCTTCCATGGAATAACTCCCAAGGTGGCTTGTGCTGCCAGTACAGGATGGGCACTAGCCTCCGGTGTGTTGAGTGCTCTACTCATGAATCTTCTCTTCCAATGGACAGTCTCCTCTTTCCATTCTTTCAAGGATGTTGCAAGATGCTCTTCTGGTCTCCTTGAGCCCCCAAACAGGTACTTTAGATTGTCTGGGTGATTACTAATTGCGCTGTAGCACTAGCTGATTCTAGGAGCTCCATACTCTGCCGCCATCTTGCTGGTTGTCTCTTCACATGATATGTTAATCTTCTCCTTTGTGATTAAAATCCTAAGCTCTGGAACCCATGAGTTTTATTCCTGCCTCCAGCATTCCTGATTTTTCTCCATTTCATGAAATGGAGAGAGTAAATAATAATAGAACTGACCTTAAAGGATTAGGTTAAGGATGAAATGAGTCAATATCAGCGAAGTGTTTAGAACAGCATCAGGCCTAGAACAATTGCTCACTAAGAGTGAGCTGCGACTTTCACACTGGTGGTACCTGTTTCCTTTGCTGTTTATTTGCATCCTCTCTTATCCTCTTAAACAGACTTGTCAAAGGTTTCATTATCTTTAACTTGATTGATTACTTTTAGCTTCTGCCTGTTATATTTTGTAATTCATTTCTTTGGCATTTTGTGTTGTTTTTGCCAACATTCTTCCGTTGTGTAAGTAGCTCATTTCTTTTCAGTATTTCTTGTTTCTGGATATGTGAATAAAGAATTATAACTTTTGTTCCCCAAGGAACACCCTAGAAATCTTAATTATATGTAGCTTGTAGTTTCCATTTTGATTTCCCTTTTAAGCAGATAGTTGCTTATGTTTTTTGTTTTTAAGTCTCCAGCAAATATTGTTTTTCTTTGTGTTGGGGCATTTTCTTGGATTTTTTTTATTATATCATTCTAATTTTGTAAAAAAAAATTATAAGAGATTGTTGTCTTTATGATATATGTTCTGTGGAAATTTTTAAATTTTCTTTGTGGTGTCATTTGTCTAAAACTTTGAATTTTTAAATTCATTGTATGTTGAATTTTAAAAATTTATATTCATTTTGTTAATTGTTAGTTACACATTGCTACAGTACATGGAGCATTACTTCTTTACTCATTTAGCACATAGTTAATCAGTGTATCCTATGACATGCTCGGTTCCAGGCACCAGGCCTGAATTAGATCAACATCTTATTAGAGCTTTTCTTCAGCAGTTTCTGTTCCTTGACAATATGAAATGTTCAATATATATAATATTTCTTTATTGTCTCTAATCATCTCAATTTTCTATAGTATCTACCTTGCCTACTTGGTAGGCTTTATGCCAAGGTGTTGGGGCAGTGTCAATGAGACAAGGTGTCTGCCTGTTTACCAGCTGTCCACAGAGGTCAGCACAGAGCTGTCCACTGTCTCTGTCTTCATGCTTCAGGCAGGTCCAGTATGCACAGGAGACATGGATATCACTGGGGAATGGGTGAACCAGAGGCCTTAGCCCCATGGTTGGAAAGCCATGCTAGGGTTTTCTGGGGACTCGGATCCTCCCAGTTCCAGGGCTCAGGGCTCTTCAGCTTTGAACCCACTGACCTTCTCTACCGAGCCCAACACCTGTCTCTTCTATGCTGATTATTCACTCAAGTTTATCATTCTTCTGTCAGGATGGACCATGATGAGCCATTCAACCCATGGATCAGAACATAAACAACATCTACACTGGTGCCATTTTCTTTGTGATGGGCAACTGGTATTCTTCAATTTTTACTAGAAGGGAAGATAAAATAACTGCATTCCATCCTTTTTGTACAGGAAAAGAGAAGGGAAATGAGAATTAATTTTTCATATTAAAACAATCTGAATTTATTTAACTTGTTCTGGTCCTCTGTATCTTTTCTTATGTTTTGACTATTTGATCTTTTAATTGCACTGAGAGGCATGTTAAAGACTTTCCTTAGTTACACTGAATTTGTCAATTTCACAATATGCTTTTTATCCATTGTCTAATTTTATATATCTGAAAACTTCAATGTGTAAAATGATTAATGTCTACCTTCACAATATATTGACAGTTTTATCCATCTAAAATATTCTACTGTTCTTTTTAATGCTCTTTGACTTGAATTCTTTTATATTTATAACATTAAAATGGTTACATGTTCTTTTAAAAATGTAAATGTAAATTTGGAAGCACAGACCTGTAATACAGGAGGTCAATCCCAGGAAAGCTGACCAAATAATTTGATATTCCAGAGAAACCACACGTGAGCCTAGTATGCCTTTATTACTTTCGATTACTCACTTAATCCAACAGTGGCCAGCCGGGAAAACTCCTCACCACCTTTTGAGGGCTACAGGTATATATAGAGGAGTGTACATGCACAAGCGGGAAAGAGCACATTTTTGTAACAAGGTAATAGGTACAATGAGAAGTGGTATAGTTCATAATAAACTTGACTGAAATCTACATGTGCAAATACAGGTTAGACATCTTGTCACCTCTCTTAAGGTCTTTCAATGCGAGAGGGTCAGATTGCTGGCTAGTTCAACCCCACCCTTTCTAGCAATCTAAACAAATAACTAGTGGGAGGGAAAGTGGGCATTCCGTGTCCCCACACACCAAGTAAGGGAATAATATGATGAACTCCATGTACCTACCACCAACTTCAATACCTACAAATATCTTTTTGCCTTTATCCCCTCTTCCCAAGTTTTACATATTTTTTTACTGGTGTGTTTTAAATCAAACCCAATATATAATATTATTTCCTTTGTGAAAGCTACACTTCTCTGGAATAAATAAAAATTGTTTTAAAATATATATATATATGCTCATATATATATACACATATCACCACAACACTAATACTCAATATTTGCATTCTCCAATTGGAACCCAAACCAATTCTAAGCATTTTTTTTTTTTAATGTCTTAACTGGTTTGAATATATACCACATACCCTACCCTTCTTTTAAACTAACATTTATGTCTAAAATGATTCAGGTCATGTGTTTTATAGACTCTCCTGAGTACTGGATTTTTCTTATTGGAAATGCCTGGTGTTATTTAATATGTATCCCCATATTGCCTATACTTATATTTACTGTAAACTGGTGTTAAATATAAAGTCTTCATTAGATTCAAGTTTGATTTTTTTGAGCATGCTCCTCTGTAATCCATCCCACTCTCCAACCCAATCTCCAGGTAATCACTGATCTGTTATTACACATTAGCTAGAATGTTCTAGAATTTTACATAGATGCAATCATACATGGAATGCTCTATTTGTCAATTTCTTTCAAGATAGTCAGCATAATTATTTTGAGGATCATACATGTTGTTATATGGATCAAAAGTTCATTTAAATTTTTGGGTTTTATTTCATTATATGTATATACCACAATTTGTTTACACATTCATCTATTTGTTATTTTCATTGTTTAAAGTTATTAAGTTTGGCAAATGAAATTTCTGTAAATCTTCATGTACACATCTTTGTGTGAGCATAATATGTGTTCATTTCTCTTGCATGAATACCTGTAAATGTAATGGCTGGAATGTGTGATAGTTCTATGTTTAATTTTTTTAGAAACTGCTGAACTGTTTTCCAAAGTGTATGCGAGATCCACTTTCTCCACACCCTTGCCAACATTTGGAGGGGTATTTTAACATTAGCCATTTGATTGGTTGTGATATTAGCCATTCTAATTGTTAAATTTTTATTTCCTTAATGATTAATGATATAAACCATCTGTTTACTCTATTAGCCATTCATATATCTTTTTTTTTATTGTGGGTAAAAATCAAATTTTTCACAATACATACAAATATTTGTAAAATGATATATAAATACATATGCATATATGTGCTTTTGTTTACATAAATGTTATTTGTTATATATATATATATTTTTTAAATGTGCTAAGATTACCTAAATATTACTCAGAAATTACAGGGATTCCCATGTTCCCCACCTCCCACACCTCCAACAACATCCCACACCACCATCTTTCATCCATGTGACACAACTCCTGCAATGGATATACACATCCTGGGGCCTTGCCACCAAGCATGGACCACAGTTCACATCATAGACCACACTCTCTCCCACACAGTTCTGCATGGCATATGCTGATGGAAAATGGCTTACATCCGTCACCGCAACGCCACTCAGGACAACCCCAAAGTCCCAAAAAAGCCCCTGTATTTCAACTGCCCCTCCTCTCCCTGCCCCCAAAATGTCCAGTGGCCACTGGCTCCACCTCACTGTTACAATTTCTTCCATTGCTTGAACCATAATATGTCTACAGCAGAACACCACCAAGTCCACTCTAGTCCACAGCTCCTCCCCCAATCCTGAGGGGATTGGGATGGTGATGAGAGTGACAGAGTTGGACTCAATTAAGTCCTCCCTGCACATGGTCCATCAGTCCCTTCTATTCAAACCTATATGTGATGCTGGAGTTGTTAGGTGTACTTCCAGAGACTGAAGCCTCTGGCCTACCTATGTGCCAGCTCTGCCTGGAATCTCAGTGGAGCTGCAACTCCTACCCTACAGCTCAATGGACTCATCAAAGTGGCCTGGCGAGGCGACGACGATGGGCAATGGCCATCCCAGGGAATGGAGAGGGCCTGCAGCTGCAGGCAGGATAAACCCATCCACAGTATATACAGGATATAAGCCCTCTCTCACTTGGAGGTGGAGTGGACATCACCATATATCTTTTTATTATGAGCATTTATAAAAATGCTATTCACATTTTTATAATTTTCATTAAGTTGTCTTTTTATTATTACATAGCAGTGGTTCTTTATATTTTATATATTCTGGATACTGCAAATATCTTCTCCTAGTTTGTTGCTTGCCTTTTCATTTTCTTAATGGTATCTTTAGAAGAGTGCATGTTTTTCATTTACATGTCTTTTACTGTTTGCACTTTCTATGTAGTCTATAAGAGACTTTCACATCCCAAAGTCACAAAGATTTTCTTCTATGTTTTCTTCTAGAAGTCTTATATTTTCTGTTTAACCCTTAGAGCTATGATGCATTTCATTTTGTAAAATATATTTTTATTAGAGAAGTTTTGAACTTACAAAACAATCACTTACATGTGTAGCATTCCCATGCAATACTCCGCCACCAAACACTACATTATTGTGGAAAATTTGTTACAGATTATGAGATAATACCATCAGACTATTACCACTATGGTCTAAAGGTTACATTTTTTCCATACCCCCCATTATTAATGAGTATATCAATGGCATTGATGCAAGAATATTACAGTATTGCTGTTAACTATAGTTCACAGGTTATATTAATTGCATTTTTCCTACCCTTGCAATAGTAATGTATATTTTTCTAGTTCATAGAAGGACATTCTTATATTTGTACTATTAACCATAATTCACATCTACCTCTGGGTTCACTATGTTATTCAATCCCTTGATAATTCTCTAGCTTCATTTCATCCTATTGATGTCATTTTACTGTCTTCTGGCTTCCATTGTGTCTGCTGACAATACCAACTGTCAGTCTTATTCTTGCTTTTTAAAGTTAATGTGCATTTTTTTTCTAGTGTTTCAAATTACCTCTTTATCTTTAATTTTTGAAAGTTTTCCTATGATTTGTCCAGGTACAGTTATTTTGTATTTAAGCTACTTGAGTTCACTAAGCTTCTTGAATCTAAGAATTGTTTTTTTTATTGGTTTTGGAAAATTAGCATATTTCTATCCCATTCTCTTTCTCCTTTTCCTCTGGAATTCTAAATCCATGTCTTAGGTTCCTAGCTACCCTTAAAAAGTAACATAAACTGAATGGCTTAAAACAATAGAAACGTATGGTCTCACAGTGTTTGAAGCTAAAAGTCTGAAATCAAGGTATCAAACAGGCAATGTTTCCTCTGAAGTCTCTAGGGAAAAATCTGGTCCATGCCACTCTCCCAGCTTCTGGAAATGCTTGCCAGCAGTCCATGGCATCATCTGCCTCAGTCATCACATGGAGTTCCCTCCATACCCCATATTTCTCGGAGTCAAAATTTCTCTTCTTACAAGAACTCCAGTTATATTGGATTAAGTGCCAACTCTACATCAGTATGACCTCATTTTATCTTCCTGATTCCATCTATAATGACTCTATTTCAAAATCACATTTTCAGGTATTTGGGATTAAAAATTCAATATATTTCAACACATAAGTCAAGCCTTTTGACTACTTCCCACTTTGAGGATGTTGATGATATTAGCTTCTTCCAGAGAAGATTCGTCATAACCAATATTTAATATTTGTTCCATAACCAATGGAACAAATTGCTTTAATATAATTTGGGACCAATCTTACTCAAACTTGGGAGAAAATTTCAAAATCTTCTGTGAGCTTCTGATTCAGCCCTGCTACTACTCCACAGCTCTCCAAATACCAAACTGAGAACTTGTGGTGACTACCCAGTGCCACATCTGTCTTAGGTCCTCAGCCCCAACTTCTGTCTCCTTTACATTGGAAGTGTAATGAAAACTCCATTCTGCTGCCCAGCAGTTGTCTGGTGAACTCTTAAGGCTCTTAAATGTTGTAGTTTAAAAATGTTGCAAATGCTTAAAGAGGACACAAAATGAAGCCAAATCTCACCACTCAGCACTTCATTTTTCTACAAGATTTTTACCTCTTAAGCATAGTCTATCATTTTGATTCCAGTTATATCTTAGACATAAAATCCTAGAAGAGGAATCTTTGCAGGAAAAATCTTACACTAATAAAACATTTGACACACATTGCTAAATTTTTCTTCACAAGGATTCAAACTAATTAACTCTAATCAAAATATTCTGCAGAAATTATTCTTATTTGGAAAGTGGTTATTTTGTTTAGTCCTTTGATTCAATATAGGCAATAAATGAAGATATGCAAAATTGCATGAATGATTCTGTCTATAAGAAATTCCGTCTAGAAATAAGAGTAGAAATGTGGTAGCAGATAATCCTTTTTAGCTTGATATGAGAAGATAAAATAAATGGCTCCTACTTGATGAACTCCAAACAACAGGTAGTGATCAGCATAAATGAAGAATAAGATTGTATACGAAATAATAGCATTACAGAGAAATTCTCATTTCACTCATGTCGTGTCAGTAAGAATGGCCTTTGTTTTGTGCCCTCCACCATTTTGTGTATATATCTTTATCAAGGCATCAACAAATCCCTGTGACCTCCCGGTAAAAAAAAAAAATAGGCTCAAAACTTTGAAGGTTGGAACTCTACCTAATCATGTACCTGTAACACAACTCCTAGAACACTGTGGGTATTTAATACAACTATGTCAATTAAATATTTAATGAAGTATGTGGACTTAACAACATCAGCAAAATCTTTAGTCTACAATATGTCAATAAAATTGTTTTGTTTCGTTTTTCTAATCTTCCATAAGTGGTAGACATGTTCCTCTTCTGTTGGTCGGAAACAGCATCCAAGACATGGCCCAGGCATGGTACCATAGGCCAGTATTGACTAAAGAAAATCATAAATTATTTTTCCAGTGATCTTATAAAATATATTTTAATATACATTTTTAGAATTTCAGGATCTATTATCACTAGTCCAGCTAAAATCCAAAGAAGAAGGAATTATTATTTTTATAATATAAAAAACTAAGATTTAAAGAAATTCTCTCAATCTTTCAAACTTCATGCCCTGGAGTTTCCCAATCCATAAAGTCTGGGTGTGTTGAACCTCACAGTTAACTAGAGGACCGAGATCACATACCCACCTTTACAGTTTAAGAGGAAGCCTGAGACAAATATAAGATATGGACTATAATTAGTAACAATACTTGGATGATGCTCTTTCACAATTTGTTACAAATGTTCCAAAACAATGCAAGGTATTGGTAGTCGAATGAGGTATGGGAGTCCTGTATGATGTTTTGCATATTCGTTTTGTAAGTTCACAACTTTTACTATACACTTATTCTTTATGTATGTTCATTTTATGAATGATATACTTTAATAATTTTTAAATGTAAAAAATGAAAAGGAAGGCTGAGGAATCATTTACAACTGCATCACTCACATCTCTCAGTCGAGATTCTCCTTTGAACCATCGTAAAGTCACATGTCTTGTTGCTTCCACTGGATTAAATATTTTTGCTCTCCTGGCTTGATGTTGCTGCAGAGCTTCAGTCACATCCCTACCAAGCACATGTTTAATAGGGCAATGGAGCCCCAAGTATTGATGAAATTATTATTCAAAATGCCATTTCCTAAAAATTTTAAATTATAGCATTTATTATTCCTGTGACACTCATGATATTAAAGGACCTCAGCTTCACTTATTTTATTAGATTAAAAAGGTTGAAAGTTAACATGATACACATTTTTAAAAAATATTATTTGTATCCATTATAAGCAACATTATGAGCTTTAGAGTGTTTGGAATAGTGAAAAGTAAAATGATGTGTATATTGTGCTGTAGATACAAGAGTGTTACCAAGAATATTTTCTAAACATATATTCTGAGAAATTGAGAATACCTATGTAAATGACTGAAAAGGCTTAATTTTGCAAATTCCCTCTTACACTGTAAATTTTCTTGCATTAAACTCAATTACACAGTG
Source organism: Cabassous unicinctus (assembly GCA_029593785.1). Lineage (NCBI taxonomy): Eukaryota > Metazoa > Chordata > Mammalia > Cingulata > Chlamyphoridae > Cabassous > Cabassous unicinctus. The sequence continues at coordinate 39,093 of JAQZBX010006097.1, read as the reverse complement.
TATACCCTTTGGTATATAAAATTTGTTCATTTAATTTTATTATAAAGAATATTAATGCTTCATAATACTAATGGATAATTGGAATAAATCTATAGAGTATTTCATTCAGTATTGCCTTATATTTTATCTATTTATCCATTCACTTGCTCATTTTTATTACTTATGTGTATTTTATCATTTTTCTAAACTATTTGAAACTATGGTCTTGATGATATGTCCTTATCCCTTACTATTTAAGTACATATTTACTAAGAATAAATGGTCTCATATATCTCCATAGTATCATTATGACTTCAAAAATATAATATTGACACAGTACTTTATCTAACCACAGTGCATATTCTAATTCCATAATTTGCTCAATAATATCATTTTGAGTATCTTCTCTTTCCCTAGTACAGATATAGATTATATGTTATGCATTTACTTGTTATTTCTGTTTAGTTTCCTTTATTCTGCACAATTCTTCAGATTGCCTTTCCTTTCATGACTAACGTTTTGAAAGAGGCAGACCATAAATTTTATAAAATCGTCCTCAGCTTGAGTTTGTCTGATATGTGCTCCTGACCTATTCAGTTTATGCCTCACCAGCTTGAATAGATGTGATGATATACCCACAGCACGAAGTCCATCACCTCCATTGGTGATTTTAATTTTGACCACCTGGGTGAGGTGCTACCTGGTCTCTCCACTCTATAGTTACCATTTTCCCCTTGCAACTTTCACAGTGAGAACACAGTGATAACCCTAGTTTATTACATTCATGCTTTTGCTCAATTCTGTAATATGCACAAAATAACTTCAGAATCACCATACCTATAAAACCGCATACACACATACCACACAAACACAAACTTATATTAATAGATCAAAATTTGTTCTTGTGGTTCTGATGGAGAAATTTGGGTTACTGTATGATGCGTAACATTTAAAAATTTTCTGATAATCACTCCTGATTGAAAATAATTGAAGCAGACTTTTTGGTATAGATTCTATACATTAATTTTCCCTTTGCCTAATTTTTGTTTCTTATTTTAAAAGTATTTCCTCTCATTTTAATATATGTATCTTTGCAAACTGGTGAGTCAGTTGGCTATTGCTGAGTAACAATACTCAGCAAGTATTCTTGTTTTTAAAACAAGAAACCTTTATTTAGCTTATGATTCTATGAGTGAATAAATTAGGCTGGGTTCAATTTGGTGGTTCTGTTGATCTCAGCTAGGCTGGCTCATCCATCTGACTAGGTACTGGCTGGCCCAGGAAGACCTCATTCTTATGCTCAGCAGATTTGCAGCTGTTGGCTGGGATGATGGGGTAAATGGGGCATGAGTTCTGATCATCCAAAAATTTAGACAGAGATTGTTTACATCATAGTTGCAGCTTCCAAGAGAATGAACAGAGTGCACAAGACCTCTTGAAGCCTAAGTTTGGAAACTTAATCTACTTCTTTCTACCACATTCCATTAGCCAAAGCAAGTCATAATACCAGCCCAGATATAGACAGTTACATTGGAAAGTGCACGGATACAGGGAGAAATGCAGAATTGTGAGTTTTTGCCCTCTACCACAGTTGTCTCAAATCTTTCTGGAAATGGGGGTGGTCTATAAACAAATAAATAAACGAATGACACCAAAAAAAGAAATGTTTTAGTTTAATGTAATTTGGTGTTTATGAAAATGGCATGAAAACCTGCAGGTAAATCATATGGCATTTAGCTTACGTTGACTTTCATGATTACTGCTCTCTTTCCAAGTGTGTGAATCAAATATCAAAATGGTTCATATTTAGTAGGGTGTGTTTGAGAAGTGAGGGTCCTAGGAAAAGACTGAGGTTCAACCTCACTATTATTCATATATAACTAATAAAAAGGCAATATCATTGTCTTTGTGTGAATATTTAAATTTAAAGGAAATTTTAGTGATGATTGCGTGAAATATAATGAGAAACTGAAAATCTCTAGGATACAAGATAAACACATTAAACTCATTATTCCTTCTATTGTTTTTCATATACTTATGCTTAATAAAAAATTTTTAATTTCTAAATTTTTTCAAAGATATATAGATTACATACATGTTTTTTTTTTAAAGATTTATTTATTTATTTTTTATCCCCCCCCTTGCTGCTCGTGTTTGCTGTGTCCATTCACTGTGTGTCTTCTCTGTGTCTACTTATCTCCCCCTTGCTGTGAAGTCTTGCTGCATCAGCCCACCATGCCGCACGGGCCAGCCTGCCCTCACAAGGTGGCCCCGGGAAGCGAACTCGGGGCCTCCCATATGGCAAACGGGAGCTCTATCGATTGAGCCACACCCGCTTCCCTACATACATGTTACACAAAAAATATAGGGATTACCATATGCAAGGCACCTCCCACACCTCCCACAACCTCCCACATAAACATCCTTCATTAGTGTGGCACATTGATTGCAATTGATAAACACAACCTGGGGCTTTGCCATTAAGTATGGACTATAGTTCACATTGTAGACCACACTCTCTCCCACACAATTCTGCATGTTATATGTTGGTATAAAATGGCCTATATCTGTTGTTGCAATGTCACTCAGGACATTTCCAAGTCCTGAAAAAGTCCCTATATTGCAACTGCTTTCCCCTCTCCCTGCACCCAGAGCCTCCAGTGGCCACTGGCTCCACATCAATGTTCTAATTTATTCCATTGCTTGAATCACAATATGTCTATAGTAGAATACAAGTAAGTCCACTCTAGTCCATAGCCCTTCCCCCCATCCTGAGAAGTCTGGGATGGTGAAGTTCACTCCACCTCCAACTGAGAGGGAGCTTATATCCCATGGGGAAGATGGATGGGATTATCCTGCCTGCAGCTGCAGACTCTCTCTATTCCCTGGGATGGCCATTCTTCATTATCATCTCCCTGCAAATTGTCCTGGGTGAGTCCAATGAGCTGTAGAGTACAGGTTCCTGCTCCACCAGGTTCCAGGCCCAGCTGGCACATGGATAGCCCAAAGACTCAAATCTCTGGATGTACACCCACAAACTACAGCACCAAGTACAGGTTTGAATAGAAGGGACAGATGAACCATGTGCAGGGAAGACATAGTTGAGTCCAACTTTGTCACTCCCAGGAGCACAAACTCCAAAGTAGGGTCCACTGGCAAGGCACCAAACTCTGGAGCTTTCTGCCCTGACATGGGACCTGGGTGTCTCCAGAGCCCTCAGAAGACCCACTATTTGGGGTGATACCCACTTTGGAATTCTATGAGATCCCACTGATATGTGCATAAGTGTTACCTCTGGGATGACCTCCCAACTCATTTTGAAGTCTCTTAGCCATACAAACTCATTTGTCTTTGCCTTTTCCCCCTTTTATTCAAGGTCTTTTTCCAGTAGCATTACCAGTTGGTACTTGGTAGCAATCCCTTGGTGCCAGGGAGGCTAATCCCCAGGAGTCATGTCCCATGCTGGGAGGAAGGAAATGCATTCATATGCTGAGTTTGGCTTAGAGAGATGCCACATTTGAGTAACAAGGAGGCCCTCAGGAAGCAAACCTTAGGCACCCCGTAACAGTAGGTTAAGTTTCAATTTCAAGAGCAAAGATTCATAAGGCTAGTCATCAATATCAACGGACCATCAGCGGATCATCCTCCTTCACCAGTCACTGCCCCTGCACTTAGGGAACTGTTGCTGGTATGTTAGAGAATGTGGCAGAGCTCTCCAGGATGGGAATTCAGTATTCTGTCATTTATTGAGTGATTCTCCACCCACTGTGACAATGCCCTGTGAACATTTGAACATATTTATATACCTTATATTTATGCTCAGGTGAACTTCCTCCCATGCATCCCCCATCCCTGACACCCACAACAATGATCCTCCCCCACCCAATTTGTAACCCTTCTGTGATCCAAAGTTTCAGCAAAGTTGAAGCCATTACAATAGCTGAATACAATTAATAGGAAAATGAAACAATAATGATAAGTTTAAAAGTAAGACATAAAATACATAATATTTTTTTAAAAAACTAAAAGATTGGGATATTAAAAAAATGAAAAATATAAAAAAAATTTTTTGACCTTTTGCCTTTCATCACTGCAATATCTGGTGTCCAGTCTGTATCGTGGCAACTTCTCCCACTCATTCCCCAGTGTCTCATGATTTTTCATTTTGTTTTCAAAAAAGTTTTAGGTCACAGTAAAATCACACACAGAATACAGGAGACTCTCATATACCCAACATCCTTCCACTTTCCTCCCCACCATATTAATACCTATTAATATGTGGATGGTAGAATTCTTATAACTGATATACAAATAGTGAAACATCATTACTAAACATTCTCAGTGGTCTTTGCACTATGGATTACATATTAGACTATACACTTTTATAAATTTTGGTGATATTTACCATGTCCTCTGTCCATCACTGTATGGTAATGAAGAACATTTCCACTGACCACTAAACATCCCCTGTTTTATCTATTCCTCCCAGCCCATCTCCCTGGCGCTCAAGGTGACCACCTGGCTTGACTCATTGGATGACAAGATTCATAGTTACATGCAATAAGAGGTCTTGACACACTGGTTTGTCCTCCCCTATTAGGAACCACCATTGCTCTTGAGAGACTCCTACCTGTGTATTTCTGAACAAATTGGTCCTCCCAAAGATGGGAGTCCAACACCTTCCCACTCATTATGTGGGTCTCTACCCACTGATACTACATAGTATGACAGAATGTACACTCACACACTCCATCAGAGCCTGCTAGAGGTTCACCCTATCCTGAATGCCTCCCCAACCAATACCCTAAACCAGTGACACTTCTATGTCATATTGCCATAAGAGCATTCCCAATTTTGTGCTTTCAACCTCATACAAACAAATCCCCAGTGTTCACCTGGTCTCCCTCCCAACCCTTCTTCCAGTATCCTGGACCTTCTAACCCACCCTTCCCAATCGACCCACCTGTCAAACCTGCTCCACCCAACCCAATAATCCCACTACCCTCTTGTCCTATCCCTTCAATACACAACTACACTCTATCATTTTATCATAGATTACGTCTGTATGGGTGATGGCTCACAACTTTCTCTTCTCTTTCTATTTCTTGTAAACTTATCTTACAGACAATAGCTCTCTGAGACTGCTCAATTTCCTTAATTCATATCAGTGAGGTCATGTACTGTTCTTCCTTCAATACCCAGCTTGCTTCACTCAACATAAGGTCTTCAAGATTCATCCATGTTATTCCATGTGTTAGCAATTTATTCCTTCTTACAACTGAGTAATATTCCATTGTCTGCATGTACCACATTTTGTTTATCCATTCATCTGTTGATGGGCACCAGGGCTGATTCCAACTTTTGGCAATAGTGAACAATGCAGCTATGAACATTTGTGTGCATTTATCTGTTCATGTCTTTGCTTCCAGTTCTTCAGGGTATGAGCAGTGGAATTGCTGAATCATACGGAAGTTCTATATTTAGTTTTTTGAGGAACTGCCAAACTGTCCTCCATAGTGGCTGGACCATTCCACAATCCCCCCAGCGTTAGATGAGGGTTCCTATTACTCCACATCTTCTCCAACACTTATAGTCTGCTGTTTTTTTAATAGCCACCATTCTAATGGGTGTAAGATGGTATCTCTTGTAGTTTTGATTTGTATTTCAAGCATCTTTTCATATGCTTTTCAGCCATTTGTATTTCTTCCTTGAGGAAGTGTCTTTTCAGCTTACTTACCAATTTTTTTAAACTTTATTTTGTACATTTAATAATTGAAAATATAAACAATTAAAAATTAAAAAGTAAACACAAAATGGTTTCTTTGTCTTTTTCTGTTTGAGGTGTAGGACTTCTTGATATATGCAGGACATTAGGCTCCTTTCAGATATATGGTTGCCATGTATTTTCTCCCATTGGGGAGGCTGCCTTTTTATTTTCTTAATAACGCCCTTTGAGGTGCAGATTTTTTAATTTTGAGGAGACCCCACTTATGTAGTTTTTCTCTTGTTGCTCATGCTTTGGGTGTGATGTTCATGAAAATTATTTCCTATTAAAAGGTCCTGTAGATGGTTCCCTACATAATCTTCCAAGGTCTTTATGCTCTTGGCTCTTATATTTAGATCTCTGATCCATCTTGAGTTGATTTTTGTATAAGGTGTGAGATGGTGTTTCTCTCTCATTCTTTTGGATATGGGTATCCAGTCCTCCAAATACCATTTTCGAAGATGCTAAGCTCTCCCAACTGAGTAGGCTTGGTGGCCTTGTCGAATATCAGATGACTGTATATGCGAGGAGCTATATCAGAACTCTCAATTCAGTTCCATTGAACAGTATGTCTATCCTTGTGCCAATACTATGCAATTTTGACCTCTGTAGCTCTGTAGGATGTTTTGAAGTCAGGTAGTGTGATACCTCCAACTTCATTTTTCTTTTTCAATATGTCTTTGGTGATTTGGGGTCTCTTACCCTTCCAAATAAATTTGCAGTTAGTTTTTCCAATTCATTAAAAAATACAGTGTTGATTTTTATTGGGATTTCATTTAATCTGTAGATTAATTTCAATAGGATAGACACCTGGATGATGTTTAGCCTTCCTATCTATGAACAGGGAATATTTTTCCATTTATTTAAGTCTTCTTTGATTTCCTTTAACAGTGTTGTGTAATTTTCTGTATATAAGTACTTTAAATCATTAGTTAAATTTATTCCAAGGTATTTGATACTTTTTGTTAATATTGCAAATGGTATTTTTTCTTGATTTCCTCCTCAGATTGCTCATTAGTGATGTACAGAAATGCTACTGATTTTTGAGCATTGATCTTATAGTCTGCAACTTTACTGAACACCTTTATAAATTCTAGAAGCTTTGTTGTAGATTTCTCAGGGCTTTCTATTTATAGGATCATGTCGTCTGCAAATAGTGAAATTTTTATTTCTTCCTTTCCAATTTGGATGCCTTTTATATTGTTTTCTTGCCACAGTGCTCAAGCAAGTACTTCTAAGACAATATTAAATAGGAGTGGTGATAGTGGGCATCCTTGTCTTGTTCCTGATCTCAGAGAGAAGGCTTTTAGGATTTCACCATTGAAGATGATGTTAGCTGTGGGTTTTTCATACACACCCTGTATCATGTTGAGAAACTTTCCTTCTATTCCTATCTTTTGCAGTGTTTTTATCAGGAAATTGTGCTGTATTTTGTAGAATGCTGTTTCTGCATCTATAGAGATGATAATGTGATTTTTTTCTTCCAATCTGTTTATGTGGTGTATTACATTGATTGATTTTCTTATGTTGAACTATCCTTGCATAAATGGGATGAAACCTACTTGTTCACAGTATATAATCTTTTGATATGTTGTTGAATGTGATTAGCATGTATTTTGTTGAGGTGGTTAGTTTATTGTTGTTTTTCTAGTTCCTCCAGGTTTGCAGTTAGGTCTTCAATTTTAGCTCTTTATTCTTTTTAGATGCTTGAATTTATGTCTATGGATTTCCCTCTCAGGACAGCTTTGGCTGCATCCCGTAAGTTTTGATATGTTTTGTTATCATTTTCATTTGTTTCAAGGTAGTTACTGATTTATTTTGAGATATCTTCCTTGACCCACTGTTTGTCTGAGAATGTGTTGCTTAACTTCCATATCTTTGTGTCTAATCTGGTTCTCTTGCTGTTAGTGATTTCTAATTTTATTCCATTGTGGTCAGAGAAATTACTTTGTATAATTTCAATCTTTCTGAACTCATTGAGTGTTGTTCTGTGGCTTAGTGTGTGGTCTATCTTGGAGTATGTTCCATGGGCACTAGAGAAGAATGTATATCCCACTGTATTTGGGTGTAGCATTCTGTATATATCTATTTGATACAGATCCTTTAATGCATTATTCAGAGAGTTTGTTTCTTTATTGATTCTCTTTTGAGATGTTTTGTCTAATGGTGATAATGGTGTATTAAAGTCACCCACTATATTTGTAGAGGCACTTATATCTCCACTTAGTCTTTCCAGTGTTTGCCTCATGTATTTTTAGGTGCCCTCATTAAGTGCATAAATGTTTATGATTATTCTTTCTTCTGGAAAGATTACCCATTTTACTAATATATAGTGTCCATCTTTTTCTCTTCCAATAGTTTTGCATTTAAAGTATATTATTTCTCATATTAGTATAGCTACTCCCACCCTTTTATGGTTGATGTTTGCTTGTAAAATTGTTTTCCAGCCATTCATTTTCAGTCCTTGAATCCCTGGGTCTAAGGTGGGTTTCTTGTATACAACATATAGATTAGTAATATTTCCATATTCTTTCTGCCAATCTCTGTCTCTTGACTGGTGAGTTTAATCCATTAACATTCAGTGTTATTACTCTCAAGGAATTTCTTGCATTAGCCATATTTTCTTTAAATATAATATTTATATTTAAATCTTTCAATAAAAAATGTTGTTTTTATTTTTCTTTTTGTCTCTTTAGTTGTTCTTACTCTCTCCTCCAACTCTCTTTCTCTCTCCTGTTTTTTCCTTTCAGTTGTAAAACTTCCTTTAGTATTTCTTGAAGTGCAGGTTTCTTATTGGCATACTCTCTTAATTTCTGTTTATCTGTGAATATTTAGAACTTTCCATCATTTTTGAATGGCCACTTTGCTGGATAAAGAAATTGTGGCTGGAAGTTTTTTTCCTTGCGTACCTTGACCATGTCATACCACTGTCTTCTTGCTTCCATGGTTTCAGATGAGAAATCAACACTTAATCTTATTGAGCTTCCCTTGTAAGTGATGGTTCTCTTTTCTCTTGCTGCCTTGAGTATTTTCTCTTTGTCTTGATCTTTAGACATTTTGACAAGTATATGTCTTGGAGTAGGCCTGTTAGGATTTATACTGTTTGGGGTGTGCTGTGCATCCTCGACATGTACATCCATCTCCCTCAATACGGTTGGGAAATTTTCAACCATTATTTTCTGCAACACTCCTTCTGTTCCCCTTCCCTTCTCTTCTCCCTCTGGGATGCCTATAATGCATATGTTTGTGCATTTTGTGTTGTTGTTGAAATCCCTAAGTCCCAGCTGGATTTATTATATCTTTTTATCTATCTGTTCTACTATCTGTTTGATTTCAGATGTACTGTCTTCCACATAACTAATTCTTTCTTCTGCCTTTTCAAATCTGCTGTTAGGTCATTCCTGTGTCTTCTTGATTTCTTGGATTGTGCCTTTCATCACCATCATATCCAATATCTTTTATTGGATGTTTACAATTTCATCAGTATGTTCTCTGAGCGTCTTCTTTATACCCTTAATCTCTTCCTTCACTTCATTAAATTGGTCCATGACATTTGTTTGGACAGCTCTGATTAATTGTTCAATGTTTTCAACTCTTTCTGGTTTTTATTTTGTTCATTGGACTGGTCCCTGTCATCCTGTTTCTTAGTATTGTTTGTAATTTTTTGTTGCCCTCTGGTCATCATTTATCTTAATGGTTTTATTCAGTGGATTAGCTTCTCTCTCTGCTCTAGAGTTTTGCTCCTGGTTTTGTGTGTGTGTGTTATATTTTCTCTTTGACACTTTGTTCTTCTTGTTCTATTTCCTTTTTATTTCTATGTTCCATTGAAGGAAAAAGATTAGGGCCAGAGAAATCAAAAGAGGTAAGAAAAGAAAAGGGATAATATTAATAATAAAAAAAGTTAGTAGAAGGGCCATATAAGATTTAGTAAATTGAATATTTAACACATTAAGCAGTGTAGAGTAATAGGAGTAAAAAAGTGGAGTAGCAACAGTGAAATTGGAAACTGAATAAAGAAAAGTATATAGAATGATTTAAAAGACAGAATGATGATGAGAGAGAGAAAATGAAAAGAAAGGACAGAATGAAAAAATTAATAAAAAAAAGAAAACAGAATAGACAGGATAGAAATCAAAATTGGTAAAGTTGAGGACTAATAAAAAAAGGTGGAATGTAAGAACTGCAACAGAAAGCAGAAGATAGAAACATGAAGGAAAGAAAAGAGATAGCATTGGTAAACAAAATCTGTATACACAAAATGGGAAATCAAGGAAGAAGAGTCATGCAAAGAAGAAACAATCTAGCAGCACTTAATTTTAAAAAAAGGAGGGTGGTGGAAAGAGGAATGAAAAACAAGAAACAAAACAAAATGACAATAAAAAACAAACAAACAAAAAAAAACCACACAAGCAAGCAGTCAAACAAAGCTAAAGGAAGAACAGTGTTCCTACTTGGGCCCTTGTGGAAAGTCTCAGGCTGATTGTGTTCATCATTCAGTTTCCCTGCAGGCTTCTCTCTGCAGGTTTTGAGGCAGGTTTTAGCAAATAAACTAAGTTAAATTTATTTTTTTAAAGTAAACTTTTTTTTTGGAAAAATAAGGGACCCAAAAGAAGCTAATACAAAAATAATGTCTATGTTTTCCCTGTCCTATGATATCAGCTGGATGTTAGATATCCTGGTGGATCACTACTCTTACAGGAGCTGGGAATCGAACTAGGGCCCTCATATATTCAAGGCAGAAATTCCTTTACTGATCTACCTTTCTAATTGGGTCAGCTAGCTCTTCAGAAAGGTATTCAGTCACTTTCCCCTGGGAAGGTTTTACTCTCCTAGGGCAGCAGGATTCAGCAGGCTGTATGAGCAGATCCCCCCTTCCCTCTCCTGGTCAGGTTGAGTTCCCTTTTGAAATTCAAATAGGACCCTGATGACTAAGTACACCACACCTAAATGATTTTCAAGCCTCTTCTAGACCACCCCTTCCTCCCAGGGGATGCTAAATAGGCTCTTACAAACTTATTAAATGCTTCCCACTGCCTGACTCCCTTAGGAGAATTGAAATTCTGATAGTCGTCAGCGTGCAACTATTAAATTGGCTGACTCTGCCCTCTCTCATGCCAAACCTCTGTATCCCAGTGCAGTTAGGTAAATCAGGCTTCCTCAGCAGATTCACCTCTCCCCTCAGCCTGGTGCTACCTCGAGCTGAGCTCCCCAAAGCTCTAAGGGAATCCAAGCAACCAAACCTACAGAAAGGAAACCCCTCTCCACCCCTTGCCAGATCCCTCACACTCTCAGGTAATGCTCCCTTTCACTGTGTGGCTGGGGGGAGTTGGAGCTCACCCTGACCCCCTGCCCAGAGGGTGGGGCATAGCCATCTGTGTTTTCCAGGAACAGGGCTAAAACTCAAGGTTTTATCTTGAGCAATCTATCTTCCTGTCCAGCTCACTCCAGATCAATTCCCCAAAGGTTCCCACTCCATGGGTTCCCAGAACAGCTCACTTGGGCAGGATCCTGTCCCCAATCAGCTATCTTTTGCGAGAGGGGTAGTGAGCATCCACTTAAACCAACACCATCTTGCTTTCCATGTCAGTAATGGAGTTTTGATTTTTATAGAGTTATTTTCATATCAAGAGCAATTTCAAAATTTGCTAAAATAAAAGTATTTTTTAACATTTGAGAGGAATATATTTTGAAAAATCTAAAATTAGTCAATAGTTTTTCATCATCTTTTACTATGCTGCTGGTGACAAAAAGCAATCCAGACTTTCCCGGTTATAGCCCATACTAAAATTTAGCTTTACAATAGGTGCTGTAGTTTTACAAATTAAACCTATTCTTAAATATCAAAAACCAAAGGTCATCAAGGTATATAGAGATCCTCACAGTACCTTAAAAAATATTAAACTTCCCCTCCTTGGTAAGTCCCACTACTTTCTCAAATAATATGACCAAAAGCACGGGAATATATAAGTTTTGCCTAATAAAAGAAACAGAATAATAAGCTAAGCCCATAATCTTAATGCTTTCACCTATGAACTTTATTCCTATAAAAATGGAATTTGTCCTAAGTACAGTTAATAACTGAGAGTTACCTGCTGAAATTAATTTGTTCCCTGTGTGACCTCTCTTTAAGCCAAACTTTGCAAATAAACTCACTATTTTCTTCCCAACATGGGACATGGCCCCCAGGAATGAGACTCCCTGGTACTGAGGGATTATTACCGAGCATTACTCAGTGGTAACATTTGAGAAAGACCTTGACCAAGAGGTTTAAATATTAAATAAAATAGAGTTTTTATGACTAAGAGGATTCAAAGTGAATTGGGAAGTCATTCCAGATGTTATATTATACAAGTCTCAGCCAGATTTCACAAAATGCCACAGTAAACAAAGCCTCAAACAAAAGTGCTCCTGAGGGCCCTGTGGAGCACCATAGGCTAGCCACATGGCCCCATGAAATCAACAACCCCCAGCCCCTTGGTGAACTCTATCTGAGAATATATGAAAAACTATTTCCATTCTTTTTAAAATCCTGTAATTAAGGCTGTTCTACTTCTTTCATTTATACTTATGATTTTCAATTTACTTAAGTGTCTTTCTTAACTGTTGGATAGTTCCCTTCCTAGGTGAGCCCTGAAACTTAGCGGATATGTGGCCAGTTCCTACTCTCCAGTTTTTGGGCTTGCCCTGTACAACTAACAAAACAATGGTGTTTCCCATCCCAAAGGTACAGAGTATCTTCAACTGCAAGCAAAACAATTCTATTCTTATATGCCATGATATCTATGCCCCTTTTCAGTCTTACACAGCCAGAGTGGACATCATCCTAAATCCCTCAAGATTGAAGAATGAACAAAAATAAGAGGAGAGTATAACCACTGACTAAAATAAAACAGGTTTACTGTTATTTTAGTTATTTTCTTGTGTTAAGTAAATGACTTGTAACATTGATAAAAATAGTTTGTAAAATAAACAAGTCTAGGAAGGAAAAAACATAAGCAAACCAAAAATGAAGCAATCAAGGAAAAGTTAAACAATAATAGCTGACTTGTCATAAGCGAACTTCACATCTTTTTTAGGGGCACAGGCATGGAACTCCCTTCCCACTAGAATTTACCCACCACCTTCCATTCATTAAACCATCCTAACATTGCACCTGCTTTATAGAAGAGCACTCTGCCTCATCAGGACCTGCCCAGCCATCCATTCTCAACTCACTGTCAACTGCACGACTGATGTTATCTCCACAAATACCCTTATTATTCATACATGTTCAAAATGAACATGTTCACAGCCCACCATTGTGACACTTCAGCATGTTTGTGTTTTTGCTGATGAGTGGAGTATCTTTCTGGCCCCTGGAAGAAGAATGCATCCTTAAATGGCTTACCTGAGCAGTGTTTAAGGTGTGGCCTCTACCATGGTGTGGGTGAAAGTTATGTGTTGGGGAAGAAAGCAGGGACAATACATTGAGGTAAAGCATTAGCATTATAATGGCCAAAGGGAGAACAATGACAAATTCTTACTAGAACACAGGAGAACTATAGTCTCTGGGGAAGACCCATCCAAGGAAGGAGCTGGGACTGAAGGGGGAAGGATGCAGCCACTGCCTAAGAGCATCATGGATAGGAAGGAATGTTAGGAGGGTAGATATGAAAAGGGAATACCTAGAGATCACTCTCCAATCTCTACACCAAAACAGAAAACTAAGGGTAAAGATTCCTGCGTAATGCAATCAATCAACGTCAGCCTCCAGGGCACAGAGGCGAGTAGAGAAGTTCAGGTGGATCTGGAAGGGTCAAAAGTAACCAATACAGTATGATTAATAAATGTCTCCTTCACCAGGACATAGATGAACCAGGCATGAAGAACTTTCATGCCAAAGAGATACTAAATGATGCCTGGAAATAAGAGTTAACCAGCATTGTGTAAATGTTGTATTTTGTAAATTGATTGAGAAGAATGTAACTTTTTGGAGGAATGTTTGAGTAAAGGTAAGGCTTATGTTATAAGTGGATTTCTTAAAGTTGGGAGGAGAACGATTGTAAAGAAGTTTAATTCTCATTTCTAATCCATGACAATATTCAAACACTTTGTCTCTCACCTCTGTATCCCATTTCTTCCCTCCTACATTTAGTAGAATAAAAATGAAGTCTAACATTATTTTTTTGATGAAAGGACTAGTCCATGAGAAAAAACTTTAGAAGTCATTTCTTATACATTTTAAAAGTCGTCTAATATAAAAGGTATTTGATGTGGCATGTATACTGTTGGGAAACGGCATCCTGTGTGGGTGAAATATTTGAAGAGCTTAAGGGTGAAGAAAATTGGAATTTCACACAGGCCCCACAAAGAAGAAAACTGACTAGTGAGTGGGTAATACAGAAACAAATTTTACCACCACCTATGGATAAACTTTCTAGACCACTTTCAAATAATGGTATGGCTTCCACAGGTCATAGGAGTTGTATGTCATGGGAGTCCAGTAAGAGTGTAGCAAATTTAAGTACCAAGTACTGGGAGAGACATGAGTGATCTTTAAACATTTTCTTCAGTAGAAACCCCACTTGGGATTTTAAATATTCTGGTTGGACCTGGTATTGGGAGAAGGGGGGTCAGGGGGAATGGTGAATAAATAACCTGCCCACATATCAACTTCCACAATCTCTTGTCAGTTACCATAAGTAAGATAAGTCATAAACATTAAAATACTGATGTGTATACATCTATTCTACTGCATTTATACTTCCAATAGAAATCTTAATTTTTTACTCAAATACAGCAAATTAAAGTCTATACGAAATTACCAAGTTTACAAAATAATTTATAAAGTTGTGTCTTTGAAACTCTAGTTTTATATAGAACCCTCAATTTTTCCAAAAGTAAAATAACTAGGATTCTATAGTAAAAGGGATGACATTCCTTTATGCTAACATTCTGTATTGTGAAGTTCTTTTATGTTAACATATTCCATACGGAAGGAGAGAAGAAGTATATGAGTGCCATGAGGGGCAAATAAGAAAAGGATGCTTGCCTTTTATTGACATTAATAGACAATAATTCTAGATCCTTTCACATTTCAGCCACCAACCCTGGGCCATCTATGAAGTCCACTTCACTCGGGTGATCTCAGCCATTTGTCAACCTGGACTACAGAGAAATGTTTAATCAAGTGGTCATTTTCCAGTATGTTCCTTTGCATAATGTCATTTATTATAATTCTTGTAGGTCAGTATTGCAGTAACCAAGTATAAATTCCTCTCCTCAGCACAGCTAGTGCCTGGAGTTTTGAGGCTTGTAGCATCCAAGGTCACTCACTGTATTTCTGATTAATGTGAAATAAGCAGTGAATGTTTATGCATGCATATCATGAGTATTTTATGGATTTATTGATAATCAGTGTGTGTATTGAGAGGTGGAGTGTTACTGTTTTATGTTCCTCTTGGTCACTGCTACATCTAGGCATTGAAAGAAAATCTGAGGCTCAATTTAAGATGCTTTTGCCATTCATACATAGAATAGTTCCAAAAGAAATACACATTAATTGATCATACCAAAACTTATATTCAAATATCTCATGATTCTATTCTCTTTTTCTACCTAAATGCTCACTTTAGTTTGGCTTATTTTGCTGACTCCAGGAATGCAGTTTGACACTTCACTCTGGGTTCATGTAAGAGGTCAAGAGTAGGGATTGAAATTTGAGAGTCACCAATATGGAAAAGGCATTGAATGCCATTGGGCAGCATATGATTCCCAGGAGGAAAGAACTCCCGGAGTCTCTTAAACATGTAGAGGTGTGATTCATCACTCCAATGAATCTAAGGTGGCCTAGGAGGTATGCTAGGATATGACGGAGTAATAGGCAGTGATAAAAATGACAGTCAGTGGATTCTGATGTAGTGTACTAGTATAAATGAGCTGGACAGACAGGAGTTGGGTATCAAAATGTAACCACAGTAAAATTCCCATTGAAGACAATGGTTATGAATGTGGCTGAGTTGATGTGACAATTTGAAGCTTTTCTGAATTCCATCAAGTTCTTAGAGCCAATCCATTCCTTCCAGGTTGGTGTGGGGCCTTTTGATTGGATTAGTTCAGTGGAGGATGACCCAGGGTGGGTCTCAGTCCTCTTGCCGGAGTCCTATAGAAACAGGAGATACCTGAAGAGATACACAGAGAAAGAGAACTGTAAGCTTTTATTCTGCCATGTAAGAGAGAACTCCAGGATTGCCAATAGCCACAGAAAGCCAGAGAACCCCTGAGAGGCTGAGAGATGGGCCAGAGGCTGGAATCAGTAGAGCCACCCAATGCTGAAGAGATGTAGCCCAAGGAAAGATAAGTCACAAACCTGATAACCTACAGCTGAGCTCTGGGAGAAAGATAGTCTGGAGGGGAGAGAGAGATAGGCCACCATTTTGCCTTGCCACATGGCAGGAGCCTAGGATCTCCCAGCAACTGAACTATTGGTGAGGGAGCATCACTGATGATGCCTTATGCCTTTTTAAAAAAATAATTTTAAGTCTTTTAAAAGATATTAGATTACATAAATTTTACATAGAATATATAGGGGATTCCCATATGCCCCTCTCCCCACACTTCCCACATTTTCCCACATTGGCAATATCTTTCATTAGTGTGGTACTTTCATTGCTATTGGTAAACACATTTTGGAGCATTGCTGTTAAGGATGGATTATAATTTACACTCTCTCCCAGTCAACTCTGTAGGTTATGGCATTGTATATAATGGCCTGTATCTGTCATTGTAATGTTATTCAGGATGGTTCCCAAGTCCCAAAAATGCCCCATATTACACCTGTTTTTCTCTCTCCCTACCCCCAGAACCTCCAGTGGCCACTGCCTCCACATCAATGATCTTTCTTCCATTATCACAATAAGTCTATGGTAGAATACTAGTACGTCTACTTTACTCCATAGTTTGTTCTCTAATCCTAAGGTCTCTGTGATGGGGATGTCCACCTTTAATTGAGGGAGACTTCAATCCCATATGGCTGATGAATGGGACTTTCTTGTTTGCAGTTGTAGACACTCTTGGTTCCTTGATATGTTGTTTGTCCATCATCTCCTCCTTGTTAGGTGGCCTGCGACAGTCCAGTGACTGGAGAGTAGGTGTTGCAACTCTGTTGAGATTCAGGGACCAGCTGGCACATGGACAGCCTCAATATTTAAGTCTCTTGGACATACAGCTGAGCTCTGGGAGAAAGAGAGTCTGGAGGAGAGAGAGAGATTGACTGCCATTTTGCCTTGCCATATGGCAGGAGACAAGGATCTCCCAGTAGCCGACCTGTTGGTGAGATTGCATCTCTGATGATGCCTTGATTTGGAGATTTTCACATCTTCATAACTGTAAGATTTTACATTAATAGTTTCCCATTATAAAAACCAACTCATTTCTGGTATTTTTGCATTGGCAGCCTTTAGCAAACTAAAACAGGGACTGCTAAAGAGAGTTGGAGTTGAGGATAGAAAGGAAGTTAGACAAGAAGATACAACAGGTATTGAAGGACTCCCAATATTTTTCACATAATGGGAAACCTAGATAAATAGATATCTGTACAGCACACTGGGATAAATGGATGAAGCTGATCACGCTACCTCAAGGCCTGCCCAGAGTCTAAGGGCTTGGCTTACCTGTCTCATCATACCAGAGAGTATCTTTCAAAAACACTGATTTGCTTGGATGTTGCAGATGCCAAGAATAGGATTCAAATGATTCGAGGAGGGATGGAACAGGAAACAGGAGCTAAAGTTATTGGTATCTTTTCATATAACTCTCATCCCAGCTAGGAACAGAGCAATAAATATAAGAATTAGAAAAGAAAAGAGAGGTACACTTGCTTTCTACTCTCCTTTCTTGATATCATTATGTTGCTTTATTCTTGGAACACAGATCCACTGTGGATTGTAAAGTTCTCCTCTGATCTAAATAGAATCATTCCCTTCAATACTAAGGATGTATATTTCTCCCCACTTATATAGCTCTCTTTTAGCTGATGACTAACCCCATCTTAAGCTAACTTGCATCCTTTAGAATCTCTGCTTGATTCTTCCCAGATTCGAAAAGGACCCTCCAGCTACAGCTCACATAATGTCTGCAAAGATGCTCCATGTCTGACTGTTCCATATGTGGATTATGGTTCTCTTTCCCATCTCACGTCTCTTCACCTTCACAGGTGGGCCTATTGGGCAGGACTAAAGTGGCTTGTGGTAGGTTGAATTATGTACCCTATCACAACATGTTCTTAATCTTAATTCATTTCTTGGGTGTGAACCAATTTAAGATATTTTGAAGATGCTATATTTGGTGGAGTGTGTCCCAGTTGAATAGGGTTGGTCTAAAAACTATTACTGGAAGAATTATTTGTGACGAGAAAGACACAGGACCCAGAAGAGAAAGGAGAAGACATTTCCATATGCATTGACAAGTGGCAGAAAAGCTAAGGACTCAAGTATCTCTAGCAGCCGGCCCCAGAACAGCAGAATCTTTGGGGATAAATCATCACTTTGCTGATGCCTCAATTTGGGACTTCCCCTATCTTTAAATCAATAAATTCCCATAGTCTAAACCAACCCATTGTATATTTGTTTATAGCAGTGGGAAACTAAGACACTATATGGTACTAGAAAGTAGGGTGCTGCTATTACAAATATATAAAAATGTGGAGATGACTTTGGAATTTGGTAATGGATAGAGGCTGGAAGAATTGTAAGGTGTTTGGTAGAAAAAGACTAGATTGCATTGAGGAGACTGTTGGTAGAAATATGGAATTAAAGTTTTCCTGGGCGGTGGATGTGGCTCAAATGTTTGAGCGTCCATCTGTCATATAGAGTGACGTGGGTTTGATCCCTGGGACCTCCCGGTAAAATGAAAAAAATAGAAGTTACACATGCCCCCAGGCCCCATGCTTGGGCATGCCAGGCCCCACCGAGCCATGCAGCAAGATGATGATGTAACAGGAGAGAGAACAGGGGAGAGCCAAGATGAGATGCACTGAAAAACCAGGAACTGAGGTGGCACAGGTGGCAGAATGCCTCTCTCCCACATTGGAGGTCACCAGGATCAAATCCTGGTGAAGACAGGATAAGAAGGATGAGAAAAGAGGGCAGGAAACAGACACAGGAATTGCCCAGTGAATGGACACAAAATGGCAAACGGGGATGGGGGGGGGGTTAAAGTGGATAAAAGTAAATAAATAAATCTTTTTTTAAAAAGTGTTTCTGGCTAGTCCTTATATTGGAAACTGGAGGAAAGGAGATCTTTGCTTAAAAGGGGCAAAGAACTTGGCAAAATTGTGTTCTGATGTCTGATGGAAGGCAAAACTTTAAAGTGATGAACATGGATATTTAGATGAAGTGATTTCCATGCTAAGTATGGAAGGTGCAGCCTGGCTTTTCCTTGAAGAAAGCAGTCCCTAATGTGATATAATAGAAAAAAGTGTCCTCTGATATCAGCCATTGATACTGGAGATCTACTTCTGCTTAACCTCTTATGAGCTGTATTACCATTGTCAAGTAACTCAACTTCTCTCTTCTTAAGTTTTATTGCCTGTAAAATAGAGATAATTATATCCACTTCATGGAGTTTTTATGTAGATTAAAGTAGAGGCTTCTGTAAAAAGCCTAGAAAAGAAATCATCCTTCAATAAACATCCCCAATGATTCCCCCAATTCATCTATTTCCAAGTTATCTGATAAATAACTAAACTTTGCTGTGTATTTAGATGAATGAGTAAAATACATTTACCTTACTGTGTACTAACTTTTCTCAAAATCTCATGTAAAATTATTAAATGTTGGAGGCAAGATATTTTCTTCTCTGTCTCCTCTTTGCTATACTATGTTTTAGTTCCTGCATCCTCTAATTCTGACTCTTTTAGCTTCTTTCTTTTTTTATTTAAGTCCCTGTATTTTTACAAATTGATTTTTCTGGGTACTGAAAACTTTAGAGCAATAGATTATATACTAAGTATTTAAATGTTTAGACAATTGAATCAGATCCCCCACAAAATGCAAATTCAAGTCCCAATACCTGGTCCTGTGAATAGGACCTTCAAAGATGCGATGGTGTGCCCAAACTGAATGTGCGTGGGCCTTAATCAAATATGGCCAAAGTCCTTTCAAGCAAAGGAAATTAGACAGAGACAGAAGTCATAAGGAGCAGCCAGAAGCTGGAAGTCAAAGGAACCTGGAGAAGAAAGGAGGAGACACAACCATATGCATTAACATGTGACGGAAAAGCCAAGGAACCCCAGAGTGCCAGAAGGTACCAATCCTGGGAGTAAGGAAGCCTTCTAGCCTCTGAAACCAGGAGCCAATGAATTCCTTTTATTAATTCTAACCATTGCATGGTATTTCTTTTAGCAGCTAAGAGACTAAAGCACTTTCAAAAACTTTTAAAATGTCAAAGAACAAGCTGATGACCACAGATTAAGACACAATTTCTCATTTGGTGAGGACCTCCAATTTTTCTCCGACTGTCTTGGTTACCTAGATTGTGAATATTCTTTTTATTCAAGATGAAGAAACTTGGGGTTACAGAGGATGAGGAAGTTCCTCAGGATTATGTAAACAGTCTAAAATAGGGAGGGAAATTTTAATTTAGAAAATTTACTTCATCCAAAGCTTGTGTTCTGTTCACTGTTCAAAGAATCCAGAAAATGTATACTAGATTAATTAATAAACATTTGAACCCCTTACTATCTTCCTACCATGAAGGTGTGCATTTTTTGCAGTTGAAGAAATGACAAATCTGCTATTTATATCCCAAGCACTTTGACAATATTTAGAGGAACTGGGAAGAAAACTGAGCAAAACGCCATAATGCCCTGAATTGATAGTCACATGAACTGTTCAAAGAGGCCAAATATTTATTTAGGCACTTCAGACATTACTGATATTTCTCTTGTTCAGACATCTAAAAGTGATTTTTATTATCATTTTTATTAATACTTTAAAGCTTTTAATACTTTAATTAATATTAATTTTTTGACTAATGCTACTTCAGAACACTAAAGAATTAAATTTTTAGTTGTATTTCCATCCTTTCACAACCAAAACCTATTTGGCTTATTTTTTAACATGAGACATAAGTGGGAGGTTAACTGTAAATTTAACAAGAAGTCCCTGTTGTAATTGTTTTCTACATTTATAAACAAATTCACTCTAATTTCATTATACAAATTCAGATCCCAAAGTTGCTTTAGAAAAAGTTAAGAAACAATTTTGGCCACCACTGATCTACATGGTTTTACTTTAACAACCAATTAACAACAACAACAAAAAATTGTCACTTAGAGATGTTGGTTATTCTTGGTCAGTTGCATGGAAGCTTTAGCTCAATGTACCTTCATAAAAACACTTGCTATCTATAATATATTGTCTGTGAACCCTCTCAATGTCAGAGCTAGTATCATAATATGCTTTTGTTTGTAACTGAATTTATAATAACTTCAAAGTAGTTTAATTTTAGCTTTGCAATGGAAATATAATCTCTTAAAATCAAATATCATAGGGAGCAGATGTGGTTCAAGTGGTTGAGCTCCCTTGTCCCACATGGGAGGTTCCAAGGTTGGTTTCTGGTGCCTCCTGAAAAAAACAAAAACAAACAATAAGCAAAACAAACAAGAAAACCAACTCAGGGAAGGCGATGTGGCTCAGTTGTTTAGCGCCAGCTTCCCACATATGAAGTCCCAGGTTCAATGCCCAGCCCTCGGTACCTCAAAAATAAAAAAGAATCATATATCATAGACTAATTTCACCAGCACAGAGTTTACAAAGAAAATAAAACTTCCTTGATGATAATCTGATTACTTTATGTGAAGGAATGCCCACTTCTTATTCAATTTTAACCTTAAATAATCAGCCACATTTCCTAGTTCATACATAGATGGTGCTTTCATCCACATTCCTAAAATGAACAGAAAAGAAAAAAAGTAAATGCAAGTTGACAATGACGATGTTAGTTGCTAACTCTAGAAATTTTATAGGTATATAATAGATATTATAAAATAGAGGAATGCACTTCCTGATGGCTAATGTGTGTTACAACTTTTACATTCACTTCTGCTCAAGAACAACATTATCCTACAAAATACAGCATATTTCATCCAATCCAAAGATGCCTGAATCCTGCTGTCTAAGAACACTGTGTTCCTTTTTACCTTTCTCTCCCCTTGGGGAGAAAAAAAGCACCGAATTGTGTCATGAATTGTAGACATTTTGCCCTTTGAATCTCAGGTTGAGAGTGCTCAGAGAGAACAGAAGTACTAAAAACCATCCCAATTTTGTCTCTGACTCTGGATCATCCTTTAGCATAGGAGAATATACTCATGATATTAAAAATAAAAGCATAGTTTGTCTTATTAATAATATGAATATTGTCTTTTATTTCTAGCTTTAGATTGTAATGGTTATGCATTTATGGTTTATATTTTGTATGCCTCAAAAGATAAATTCTTGGATCAGATGCTCCAAGGTGCCATTTACCTTCAGAATCTTGAACAATGACAAAAATTAGCAGAGCCATCCTCTTCAAAACTCCAGAAAACAGATAAAAGATGTCAGTAACTGGGTAAGTGCTGAATCAAGGACACGCAGCTATAAAAACAGTAGGAGAAACTCTTGGCACCCTTGGAAGCCCATCCCTTACCCTCTTGCTAGCATGCTGTGGAGTCAGCCTGTGCTCCCATTGTGGTTCCTGACTATGCACATGCTGGGGGGCCTGCATATCAGTGCCAATCTATCCTGTATTTACAATAAAGACTAAACCAGGAAACTCATCTCAATCTCATGCTCCCAATGCAGGCCTTGAAGGTAGAAACAACTTGAGGATGGCTTAAGCAGTGTGAGAAACAAGTCCAAGCAACTGGCAAAGGATTACCAGTTTCAAGCCATTCCAAGAGGGGAGGAAAGTGTATTTAAATAGGAGTGGAAGGAGCATTCTGATTCCTGTATAAGAGGGAAATCCAAAAGCCATGGATGAGATAAGACCAGGACAAGACACAGACTCAGAAAAGACAGAGAATACCTGGCACTTCACTTTTGCCTTGGGCTGATATTCACGATAGGTGGGCTGAACTCTGAAGGAAAGCTCTGGCC
Source organism: Cabassous unicinctus (assembly GCA_029593785.1). Lineage (NCBI taxonomy): Eukaryota > Metazoa > Chordata > Mammalia > Cingulata > Chlamyphoridae > Cabassous > Cabassous unicinctus. Next base: position 16,233 of record JAQZBX010006097.1, on the reverse strand, counting down.
AATAAAGAGCCAACTTGTAAAGACTGTGAAAGGTACTTTTTGAGTGGGTTTGTTTGTATTTATTACCTTCAAACACTCAAGGATATCAGTATGCAAAAGAAAAAAAGGGGACACTCATCTTACCCTTTACAAAAAATTTAACACAAAATAGATCAAAGACCTAAATATAAAAGCAAGAACCGTAAAACTCCTAGAAGAAAATGTAGGAAAGCATCTTCAGGATCTTATGGTAGGCTGTAGTTTATTAAACCTTACACCCAAAGCACAAGCAACAAAGGAAATAATAGAAAATGGGACATCCTCAAAATTAAACACTTTTGCACCTCAAAGGACTTTGTCAAAATTGTGAAAAGTCAAAAGGCTGATTAAATGGGGGAAAATGTTTGTCAATCATGTATCCGATAAGGGTTTAATATCCATACTATATAAAGATATCATACAACTCAACAATAAAAAAACAAACTATCCAATTAATAATAGGAAACGTACCTGAAAAAACAATTGTCCAAAGAAGAAATACAAATGGCAAAATAACACCTGGAAAACTGTTTACCCTCACTAGTGATTAGGGAAATGCAAATCAAAACTACAGTGATATATCATTCCACACCTATTAGACTGGCTGCTATTAAAAAAACTAGAAAACTGTAAAAGTTGGAGAGGATGTGGAGGGAAAGAAATGCTTATTCACTGCTGGTGAGAATGTAGAATGGTACAGTTGCTGTGGAGGTCTACTTAGCAGTTCCTAAGGAGGTTGAATATAAACTTGCCAGGTGACCAAGCAATACAATTTCTAGGTATATACCCAGAAGAACTGGAGCAGAGACATGAACAGGCATCTTCACACTGATGTTCATAACAGCACTATTCACAAAGGCCAAAAGTTGGAAACAATTCAGGTGTCCATTGTGGTTTATAAATGATGGGATATTTTACAGGGGTAAGAAAAAATGAAGGTGTGAAACATAAGATAAAATGGATGAACCTGGAGGACATTATGTTGAGTGAAACAAGCCAGACACAAAAGGGCAAATTCTCTATGAATGCACTATTATGAGCTGAATATATTGTGTAAAGTCATGGAATTAATAATTAGAATATAGGTTACCAGAAAATACAAGGGTAGAGAATGGAAGACTGAGGATTATTCTTGCAGAATTGGTAAAAAGGTTGTTTGTAAATCTTTGCAAATGAATAGAAATTGGTGAAAGCATATCATGGTGTTCGTAACTAGCAGAACTATTATAGGGTATGTAATTGTTTGAAAGGAAAAGTTTAAGGTCATGTATATTACAGATTATATAGCAATGCCACAAACTTGGTCATATCACGAGAGACCTTTGGCTTGGGAATCATGTACACATAGATGATAGAACTGTAGAAAATGGACACCACCATGAGATGGGAGCCACAGGTCCCAAAGGCCTTCTGTCTCCCCCCAGGTGTATTTATCCTCAACACACTATGGACAATATGCCCATAAGAGACCAAGAGCAGTGAGAGAGGAAAGACAAGGAAGATACTACTTAGCATCATAATCTCCTTCTTGTAATTTGTGGTGTCCACACAGGCCAGTTGCATCATTGGCTGTATCTCACAATAGAATTATTTTATCCAGTTGTGGCCACATTGGGGAAGGGTCATTGTGATAAGCGTGTGGACCAATGAGTTGCTGAGACCAATTAACCAGGATACAGTGTCCAGTGTCCAGCACAGCTGTGGTGGCATGAGGGTGAAATAATGAAGGTCTGGCAGATAGCAGCATAGCAATCATATGCCATCATGGCCAGAAGGACACACTCAGTGTCCCCCAGACCAAGGGTGAAGAGAAGCTGGACCACACATCCAACAAAACTTATGGATTTGTCTGCCTCCCTGAGATTGACCAACATCTGAGGACTAATGCAGGTCATATGAATGAGGTCAAGAGAAGAGAGATGAGTGAGGAAGAAATACATGGGTGTGTGGAGATGGGGGTCCAGGTGGGAGACCAGGATAATGGTCCCATTGCCCATGATTGTCAGTAGGTAGAACATTAGGATGAATACAAATAAAATACTCTCTAGCCATGGCTGCTCTGAGAAGCCCACCAGAATGAAGCTTCCTCCAGATGTAGAATTGTTTTTTCCCATCACCTTCTGGGTGACCTGAGAGAAAAAGAAAAAAATCATTTCACCATTGTGCTCTATCTGTGGTGGATGAGAATGCTACCTCAGACTAAATTAATAGACTATCCCAATTCATCCATTTCCCCTTCTCCTTGCCTGACAAGAGACAGCTACCAAAATTAGAAGTCTTAATTAGACATTGATACAGGAAATGCCTCATAGCACAATTCTTTCTACAACCTTTTCTGTTTTAACACTCATTCTTTATTTATCCCCTGTCTCTAAGTTTCTGGAATTAAATTGCTTCATCCTTCATAAGATCACCTTGTACACATCCTAAATTACCTCTTCTGTGTCCCATACACACTTATTTAATTTTCAATTAAACATCAATCAAATCATAAAAGCTCCCAATGAAATGAAAAGCAATATAATCACTTAAACTAAAGGCAGAAAATTATCTTTGTGTGAAAAGGGAGACCTTCTACAGGACCCAAGTTTTCAGAAATATATGTTGTTGATAGATGGACATGATTCAAAGAAGCAGCCAGATAGGGAGAAGGAAATGACTGTCTGGCACCTACAAATTCAACCTGTTGATCCCAATAATCTTGTGCACAAAGAGTGGACCAGACGTTCCATCCCCTGTCCTCACCACACTCTCTTTTTGTGACATCTCATCTTCCTCATAGCTTCATTCATATTTGTTTTACTCTTATTACATCTTGAAAAATATACACCAGTTGTTTGGGAATTCTGCACATGAGCATGATTGTTTTGTAAGCTCACAACTTCTGCAATAAAAATATATTTTAAAAATAATAATAGGGTGGGTTGGGGGAAAATACACCAAATGTAAGATATGGAGTATAATTAGTAATATTTTGATGATATTCTTTCATAATCTGTGTCAAAAGTCTCACAACAATGCAAGGTGTTGGTGATGGGGTGATTTATGGTACCCCTCTATGATATTAGGCATGTTTGGTTTCTAAATTCCAACTTTTACTACATACTTACTGTATATATATGTTCCTGTATGAATGATATAAAAATAATAATAATAAGATTAGTGTGGGTTGGGGGAAACATTCACCAAATGTAAGATAGTTTGTTTAATAGTAATATTTTGAAGATGCTCTTCCATTATTTGTTAAAAATGTTTTACAGCAATGTAAGTTATTGGTGGTAGGGTGAGGTATGAGAGCCCTGTATGATGTTATGCATGTTTGTTTTATAAGTTCACAATTTTTATTATACACTTATGGTTTATGTATATTTATGTGTGAGTGTTTTACTTCAATAATTTTTCTAAATGAATAAAAAACCCAAGGAAAATAAAGAAGCCAATTATAGTTTCTAGGAAAAAAAATATGCCAGTGGAAAACTGAGAGTTATATTTCCTCTGAACCTACAACCAGAAAGAAAAGTCTGCTTGAAAGTATTAATAGCAATATCCATGACTGGTGCAGTTTAGGAGGAATGTTCAGTTTGATATTTAAGGTTAATTCCTGGCTCCTACCCAAAGCACATAAAAGATAAGGCTGTACTGTCAGTAATTCCCATTTCAATAAGCTCCCATTTTATGGTGGTCAAAATGACTAAATATGTACTGTAGTTTGTATGTAAAGATAGTCACATAGTGAGTTCTTTCCACCCCTGCAAGGGTCACTTTTTATTCACATAAAAAAAACCTGGGAAGAAAATGTATTCCATCTGTACATCAAAGGTTCTCACATGTGTTCATGAGAATCACCAGGAGGGTTTGTTAAAACATAAATTGCACAATCTCTCATCCCCAGCATCTCAAATTTGGTATGTCTGAGCTGAGATACAAGAAATTCCATTTCTAGCAAGTTTCCAGGAGATGGTCATGCTGCTGGTGGGGGACCACACTTAAAAACCACAGTCTTAGCTTTTAAAATTTTCTAGAGTAACCTCCAGAATATATTACTTTGACTAGACACTCAGCTGCTCTTTCCCTAATGAAATAATTAGTTATAAGATTGATGAAGAAATGAAGAAATGAAGAAATGGCATAACATTCAGGAGAGAGTGAAGAGAGGATACTTGGAAAGACTATTCTGCTGCTACAGATCTCAGAAATTGGCCAAAAAAAATATACTTCTTAAAATTGAAGAGGGCACTCTCAAGTCTAAATCCAAATCTCTTAATTTGCGGTGGAGGTGACCATGTGCACAGGCTTAAGGCTGTCTGTTCCAGGAACCAGATGGCAAAGAAAACCATGGATCCAATATCCACTTAACAATAATATTTGTATGTGGAATACAATAAAATGATCCCAGATCCTTTTCTTATAATATGTTTTCCATTGTTTTTGTTATTTTCTGGGTATTCTCTTTTTCCTCAATTCTTGTTAAATAGAACTCCCCTTCAAATGGACCCAGTCCTTGAGTTAGTATATAAGTATATTTAGGTTATATTAAAGGAAGAGCCATGGTCCAACTCTCTCATAAGTTGCTGGCAGAACTTGAAAGAGGCACAAAACCCTCCAGAATATCCTGAAAAGTGTTGGACATGGGTAAGGGCTCCATGCCCCAAATCCAACTCCTCTCTCCTTAATACTTTTCTGTCTCACATTGTGGTTAATGATGAACGCCTCTGGGAACTGAGAAGCATGAATAATGCTTGGGAAGAGAAGTTTAGCCACCTTCTTGCACATGCAAAGTTTGGAGATTGTAATCAAGATGAATGTGATTAGTGCTGAACACAGGGTGTCTTCCTGCTGCTCAGCTTCTGGTATCACAGGGGATCTCTTAGAGGTCAGGCCCCAGTGCATGTTTGTGAACTTGCATGACTGTCTTGCCCTCCCCCCACACAGACACACCCACACTTACCAAGACTACCATCACCATCTCTGTGAGGATAAGACACTTCTCTTCTGCTGCTGGTTCAGAGATGGTTGTATCTGACTCATTTCTTTAGTTAAAATAAAAACTCCCCATACACCTGAACTATCTCCTAAGTAAGCACCCCACCTTTTGGGTAGTTTCCTATGGATTTCAATTAAAGTTGATACCAGCAAAACTAATGACATTTAATAAATAAAATAAGTTATAAAGTCCATTAATGCTTTAAAGCTTACAGTAACATATTTTTCTAGAATTACTGAAATATTTCTAAAGTCCTTATTCTTTCTTCCTTATTAAATCATCACTTAATTTTCTCTTTAGAGCCTATCCTGGATATCCTCATCTCTTCTTCTCTCTTATCTCTCTCCTTTTTCAATAAATAAGCCCCCATTTTAACTTTTACGTGATGATGGATTTCAAATGTCAACCAGTTAGTCTCTAAAAGAAAAAGGAAGACCTGTGTCATGCTGTCAATATTCTTCTGCTCCACACAGAGACCTCCCTTCTGTTTTCTCACCCAGGCAGGCTACTTAGTGAAAATGGCAATCAACTGGGTTTGGAAAAGGTACAGGGACCCATAATTCCTAATGATCAATTAGTCTATCTCATGGATGAGAAGGTGCAAGGAGTTCCAAGGGGTGCAGTTTCCCATGGAGAATGCATTTGCCTCCCACCAGACATATCTTCCCAAAAGCAATGGTTGGGGTGATGTCATAAAAATGGCAACATAAGGTATTCCCTCAAAAAAACTCCCCAAGTTTCAACAAACGAAAGGACAAATACCACATTTTTAGGACACTGGAGGATGGTAGAGACTAGAAAAGGACCCAAAAATACTCAATTGAGAAAAAGAAAACTATCAGGTTAGGCATTTTCATCCTAGTCTTACCAGTCCAATTCTCTCCCTCTCACTTGGTTCTGTAAAGCATGGAAGTTGCTCAGAGGCATTGAACAAGGTCTCTCTGACCAGAGTCACAAGTTATAGAGCTACCCAGAGCAGTGAGTTTTAAGCTCACATTTATCCAGGCACAGGGAACCAAGTGCACTGAGACTTTTTGTGGAATACAAGTTGCTGAGGAGTGCTATATACAAAAGTGATTGAAGTGAGAGAAGAAGAGAGATGGCTGGAATGTGGCACACTAACTCAATCCAGTTTCTGTTGTCTGGACTACCTAAATGCAAAAAGGTCTTTTCTGGACTGACCCACCTTTCTGGTTTAACCCCATAGCTCCCTAGGGGGAGGTATACTGACAAGGAAGGAACCACAGGCACAAAAGCTTCAGAGAGAGACAGAAAAGAGTGGGTAAAACAGGAGGGTCACAGAACAGGAAACTGTAAGGAAAACAGGGTGCTTAGTGAGAGAGAGAATTTAAACAAATCATAGGAGATGGGAAGAATATTCTGGGCTCAGTGGCTCTGTTCTCTTCACAAGGTCAGCTGTAGACTGTCATGTTCATCTGTCTTCCTGGACCCTCTGCCTTGTCTAACGAGCTGTTTCTCTTCCTCTGTGTTCTTCTCTTTGTATCTACTTCTGTGTGTTCTTGATTGAGCATCCAATTATGTAGCTTACCAAAGCGGGTGGGGACTCAACCCTGTATACCCTCATGATGTGCATGTTAATGATGTGGGTGGATCAAAGTCCTAATCTAAACATAATTTAATCATAGGCATCTCAGCTGAGTCTAATACAATCAAAGGTTATCATGTCCAGAGGAACAGGTCAGTTTACAAACATAATATCTCTTTTTTGGAATTCATAAATAGTATCAAACTGCCACACCATCTGAAATCGATGATGGGCATATCAAGATAGTTTGTTGAGTTTCCAGGAAAAGTAAGGGGTGCAATGTGTTAGCAGCAGTCCTAGAGCACCCTGCCAGGTTTCACTCCATCCCACAAGTAAATCCTGTGCTCAGGACCTGGTGTGTCAGCGTGGTGGGATAAAACATAATCCCCTGGTAGACAAGGGGACTGTCAGAATATGCCTTCCCCTATTGTCCTGAGCATATGTAAAAATTCACTGAAGAAAGTCTAATTCCAGGGGACATGTTTTGCAACATTCAGTTCATAACCTGGTTGTATATCTCTCCCTGGTGGGGACTGAACAGGGTTCCTCTACTACTTCAGCACACAAAAACAAGAGAGGGGTATTGATGAAGAATACCTCCCTGCATTGGTCATGGATTGAGACCCGCTGGCTTTGGGGAACTGATGCCCAATAGTGAAGGTGACCTTTCTCTGTCTCTTTTCTATATGAGTAAAACATCCTTCCAACAGAGACTGTTTGAATTGTGCTTTTGCTGGTGACCCTGACACCTGTATTGGAGGGGGTTGACATCTCTTTAGTTGTCTATCTTTTTTACCAACATTTTAAGAGTCCTAGGTTATTTAATACATTTGATTGCTTATGATTACAGTTGACTTGCTTCTAAGTCCCCACTCACAATGAGACTTCACTAATGGCCTGGGTTATGGTCTAATATTGATAATGTCCCTTTCGTGCTTGAAAAGAATTTTATTCTCAAGAACAATTTTGATTCTCAAGATCAAGTTGATTGACAATGTTCAAGTTTTTTGTATCTTTTTTGAATTTCTCTTCTAGTTCTACACAATGTTGAGAGTCTGCTATAGAAGTCTCCAACAGTTGTTGCTGAATTGTCTCTTTCTCTTTTGATTCTCTCAGTCATTCCTTCATGTATTTTTGGGTTCTGTTGTGGGATGAATATATGTTTATAATTGTTATATATTCTTGATGAATGACCCTTTCATAATGATAAAATATCACTCTTTGTCTCTAGTAATATTTTTTGTCTGATTGCTATTTTATTTCTCATTAGGAAAGCCAGTCCAGCTCTCCTATATTTGCTATTTGCATTGTATATCTTTTACCATCCTTTTTCTGTCAACCCTTTTGTAAATTAGAATCTAAAGTGTGTTTCTTGTCAACAGCACATAGCTGGGTCATAGTTTTTGTTACCCATTCTGCCAACATCTGCCTTTTAATGGATAGTTTTATCCATTCACATTTAATGTAATTATTGGTATGTTTATATTTATACTTCCTTTGTTTCTATATGTATAATGTCTTTTGTATTCCTTCTTTATAGTCTTCCTTTGTATTAAATATTTTCTAGTGTTTCACTTTAAATCCTTTGTTGTATTTATTTACTATAATTTTATTGTAGTTTTATATACACACATATACATATAAATAATATAATATTTACCATTTTAACCACTTCTAACTGCACACATCAGTGGTCTTAATCATAGTAACAATTTTGTGCTACCTTTACCACCATTCATTGCAAAGAATTTTCCATAACTCTAAACAGAAACTCTGTATATATTCAGGAATATCTCCCTGTCATCCTGCCCTAGCCCCTGGTAACCTCTAAATCTTCTTTTTGTCCCTATGCATTTTCTTATTCTAGATATGTCATATAATTGGAATCACACAATATTCAGCCTTTTGTGTCTCATTCTTTTCTCTCAACATAAAGATTTCAGGGTTCATCCATGATGTAGCATGTATCAGAATTTCATTTCTTTTTATGATTAAGTAATATTCTATTACATGTGTATACCACATGTTTCTCCATTCATTTATTGATGGACACTTGGGTTGATTCTACCTTTTGGCTAGTCTACCTTTTGGCTATGAATATTGGTGTATAAGTATCTGTTTGAGTTTATGTTTGCATTTGGTGGGTATATTCTTAGGAGTGGAATTGCCAGCTCACATAGTAATTCCACATAGAACATTTGAGGAACTGCCAAACCATTTTCTATATTTGTTGCACCATTTTACAATCTTACTGTATTTGTCAGGGTTCTCTAGGGAACAGAATCAACAGGAGATACCTGTAAATAGTATGAAATTTTATTAGATCCTCTCACATGACCATGGAGATGCACAAGTCCAGGGTCTGCAGGCAGGCTGAAAACCAAGGGCTCTGATGAAAGTCCATTGAAGGTCCTTGATGAATTTCTGGGAGACATTGGCTATCCAAAGATGAGCTGGAAAATACTCTCTGAATGCTGAAGTCACTTCCCTTTTTAAGGCATTCACCTGATTGGATAAAATGATACTTATTCCTGACAGCAATCTCCTTGGTTGATCATAGATGTAATCAGCCATCTATGCAGTAAACTCACTGATGACTAAAGCCCCTAAATGATCTTGTATTACAATTAGCCCAGTGCTTACTTGACTAAACATCTGGGCACAATTACCTGGCTAAGTCGACACATTAGCCTAACCATCATGCCTACCAAAAATATATAAGTTCTAACTTCTCTAGATCCACACAAACACTTGTTATTTTAAATTAGTCATCCTAGTATGTATGAAGTGGTATCTCATTGGAGTTTGGATTTGAATGTCCCTGATTACTAATGAGGTTGAGTATCTCCTCATGTTCCTGTTCACCATTTGTCTATCTTTTTTGGGGAAATATCTGTTCACCATCTTGTCAATTTTTTTTTATTGGATTGTCTATTTTTATTGAGTTAGGGGAATCCCTACACTTTCATTAATTTTACCTTCAGGACCAGATGCCTACTGTGAAGACAGGAGAAAAATGACATTATCATGAAAATCAAAAGACAACTTACAAAATGGGAGAAAATAGTTCTATATTATATACAGAATATATAAAGAATAGCTGTAACTCAATAAGTGGTCCTCTAGATGTATTTATAGTTAAAGTTAGCCTGTGTTCATTCTCCAGCATTAATCAATTACCCTTTAATTATTCCTACCAAATACTGGGTCCAGCAGAGGTTTCTGCTCCATATAAGCTTTGAGTCATATTATCTGCTTATCTTTCCAATGATCAGAATAATGGTTTGCACTATGATAACAATTCACTAATGGATGTAAGAAAAGTTATTGATTTTCATTTTTTCATTTCACCTTTTTTTTTGGTAGTCTGGACAGTATGACTTGCAAGCTTTTTAAATGGCAGACTAGAAACAAGAAGTTGGTATTTTTTTTTTCTATATTTTAAATCTATTTCTGACTTTTGCATCTAAAAAAGTGTCTCGTTTAGACAACATATACTTGGATTATATTTTTACATCTAATCCAAAAATATCTGCCTTTTATTGGAGAGTTTTATCCATTTACATTTAATGGAATTACTGAAAATGTAGACTTCATGTTTACCATTTGCTATTTGTTTTCTGTATGTCATATGCATTTTCCTCTTTTCTACCTTTACTGCCTTATTTTATATTACATTTCTCTAGTGTACCCATTTAATTCTCTTCTTTTTTTCTTTTACTATACATTTGTGAGTTATTTTTTTGGTTTTCCTGTTGGTTACAATTAAAATCTATTTCTGATTATGTGTTAGCCAAAGGGGTACAGATTCAAAGTACCAGAAATGTGTTGGCTTTTATAAAGGGTATTTATTCGGGGCAAAAGCTTATAGGTATAAGGCCCTAAAGAGAACAACTCAAGGTTCTTCCTCACCAAACTCTTTTGCCATGTGTTGAAGTAAGATGGCGGATGTCATCTGCATGGATTCAGCTTGCTCTCTTAAGACTCCATTGGCCCAGCTTCTGCCAATCTCAGAAGCTGGAGGCTGGGAGGCTCATTTCTTTCTGGGCCTTCTTAATAGCTCAGGGTTCTGATCTTTTCAGTTGAAAACTATCAGGCAAATAGTTCATCTCTCTCAGTCTTCAGGATCAAGATCTCTCTTCTGCCATGTCAGTGGAGATCTCTCTATTCCCATGTATCTTCTTCTGTGTATCTCATACACTGACTTCTTGATTGAGTATCCATTTATATAGCCCACAAAGTAGATGGGGACTCAAACTGAATCACTCTAATGATGTGGTCAAATCAAAGCCCTAATCTTGATTTAATCAAGTAAATGTAAAGCCTTTGAATATAAATCAATCAAAGGGTCATGCCCAGAGGAACAGACCAGTTTAGAAACATAATCAATATCTCTTTTTGGAATTCATATATAATATCAAACTGCCACAAATTAATATCAACTTATTGTCAATATTATATAAAAAATTGTTTCCTACTTAACTGTATCCCACTCCCTCCTTTCTGCTGTTTGTGTCATACAAATTATGTTTAATAGCTTCATATATTTTAAGCCCATTGTTTATTTTCCTTTCTGCTAAACAAATACCATGCAATGGGTTGGCTTAAACAATGGGAATTTATTGGCTCATGGTTTTGAGGCTATGAGAAGTTGAAAATCAAGTCATCATTAAGGCAGTGCTTTCCCCAAGACAAGAGGTGTTCTGGCGCTGGCTGCCAATGATCCTTGGTCATTGGTTTTTCTGTCACATGGCAATGCACATGGTGGCCTCTCCTGGCTTCTCTGGGTTCCATTGACTTCTGGTTCTTCCCATGGCTTTTTCTCTGTGTGTCTGAATTTCTTTCTGTGTACAAAGGACTCCAGTAATAAGATTAATACTCATACTGATTCATTTGGCCCACACTTCATCACAAGGCCCTATTTATAATGGTTCACATCCACAAAAATGGATTAAGATTAAGAACCTATTTTTCTCAAGTACATAGGTCCAAGCCACCATACCCATCAACAGAGTATTACAATTAGTGCTTAATGCAGCTGTCTTAAAAGTCAGATAGGAAAAGAGTTACTAATAGAAAAACTCATATCATCTTTTATATTTACCTTTGCGTTTATGTTTACAGTTGCTCTTTATTTTAATTACAGTCTTGTTTTCTTTGATTTCTGGCTTAAGAACTGCACATAGTATTTTTTATAGGAAAGATATGTGAGCTATGAATTCTTGTTTTTGTTTTTCTGGGAATGTCTTAAATTTTCCTTTATTTCTGTGGGGTATTTTTGCTTTAGATAGTGTTTTACTTGACAGTCATTTTCCTTCAGCACTTTTAATATGTAATCCCACAGCTTTCTGGGTTCCCTGTTTTCTGATTACAAATCACTGCTAATCTTAAACAAGATCCCTTTTACATGATCAGAATGTGATTTTGATGTCCCAAGATGTAGACCTCTGAGTTTTTTCTATTGGAGTATAAGCTTGGTTAGGCCTAATATTGTTTTTCATCAACTTTGGGAAGTTTCTAGTCATCATTTCTTTAAGTATTATTTCTTCTTCTTTCTCTCCTATTTCTCTTTCTGACACCTCTCTCATTATGCATATATTGGTACACTTGATGGTATCTCACAGGTCTCAGAGGCTCTGTTTAGTTTTCTTCATTAATTTTTCTTGTCATTCTCAGACTGGATAATTTCAATTGACCTATTTTCAAGTTTATTTATTCTTTCTTTGCCTGCTCAAGTCTTCTGTTGATATCCTTAAGTAATTTTTAATTTCAGTCTTTCATTTTCATCTGCAGAATTTCTATATTTTAAAATAATTTCTTCTTCTTTATAGATGTTCTCTAACATTTTTATCAAACTTCCCTTTACTTCTTTAGACATGGCTTTCTTTAGTTCATTGAACATATTTACAAAAGCTGATATAAACTCTTTGCCCAACAAATCCAATATCTGGGCTTTCTCTGGACATATTTTGTTTTATTGACTGCTTTTTTCTCTGTGTGTTGGCCATACTTTCTTGGATGTTTTTGAATGTGTTGTAATGCTTTTTGGAAGGGTGGACATTTTAAATAATGCAAAGTGTCAACTCTGCAATTCAGCACTCTTCCCATCTGGGTCTATTGTGGCTGCTCTTGTTATGTTTGTTGTTTGTCTATTTCTTGACATTTCTGAACTAATCTTATAATTTCTGCATTCTTTGTTATGGCTGGACACTAAAGTTGCTGCTCAGCTCAGTGGCCAGGTACTGATTGGACAAAGAGTTCCTTAAATGTCTTAAACCAATAAGTCTCTTAGCCTTTGTCTAAGGGCTCTTTGCATGTGTTGGGCCATGCCTTCAGTACTCTGGAAGGTAGTTTACAACTATGTGTTGGCCTTGGTCTCTCCTTGCATAGAGTCTGAAGGTCAGCCAGAGGTCAGAGATTAGGGCCATGTAGGGTACTTTCTAAACAGGTGCATAAATCTTCATAGATTACCAGGACTATGTCAGAGATTTTCAAAAGCCTGTCAGGACATTTCCTTTCCCAGCTTTTGTATTACAAATATTGAACATCTTCTCATTTGGTATCCGTTATCCCTGTCTCAGGCAACTGCAATGTTAAATTATGTTAAACTGATTTTTTTCAACAAACAACTTGAGGAAAAGGTAGTTTCCACTTGAATAAGCTTTGAATCAGGTGAAATAATGACAACGCTTGCAAGCGGGTATCTTCATGGAGCAGACAGTAAGGTCAAATAATGACAATTTCCTGAGTATGGGGATTTATTTAGAGCTTCAAACAATTTCTTTTCTCTCCATTGGCTACAAGTCTGCTGTTTCCCATGGCTCCTATGGAAGGGAAGAAGGAAGATGCGAGTATGGCACAATGATTTGCCACAAATCCTGTTCTTAATGACATTCAGCTGTTTATCATAAATAAATACTCCTTGGATAGCTGTAATTTTTTTGTTAGTATCCATAGTTTTGAACTAGTTGATTTTGATCATTTTTGTCAGTTTTCCTGTTGATATGATGAAAGAGTGGATTTTTGGAGATCCTCTCTTCACCACAAGTGCTGTATCCTTTGGCTTTTCTGGGTGTATGAATTAAATTAGTTTTTGTGGGGAATGAAAATATCATAAGCTTTCAAAGTGCCTTTGAAGCCAATTGTAACAATGTAATAATGCTTTAACATTTTAAATAAATCAATTTGGTCCAAACCTTACTACTTATTTTACAATCACAATCACTGTTGTATCATCTATTACTAGCCAGGTAAAATTAATATATCACACCAATTACCATAGCCAGGTCCTTGCTTCTTTTTTCTTATTAATTGGTTTTTCCTCTCATAATTAATCTATAAAGAAGAGTATAAATATTATAAGTGGAAATTCAAGTGGAATAAAAATAAAATCGTGCCTAGCTAAATAATTAATGAGACCAAAAGAAGCAGTATAAAGGCCATAATATGCTTTCAAAATACTTTCATTGAATTTTTACACTCTATCACTTTGGATATACATTTGAATAATGTTATAAACCAGGAAAATGAGTTCTCATTGTTTGAATGTGTTTACAAAACCTGTGAAATGATAGTGAGTGTTGTATAAAATTTACTGACTTTTTAAAGTTCTTTTGGCAATTTGAAGATATCTCTTGTTTCCATTTCAAGTAATAGGATATAAACCAATGATAGAAATAATCAAACCTCAAGTGTAGACTTCATCTTAGTTGGCTTTTGCTAGAAAGATGGAATAGGAAGGTCCCAGAAAGGGGATTGGCTGTGCTTAGACTGGATGTAGAGAGGTAGTTTAGGGAGTGCAGCAATAATTTCTGTGAGAGATCATGAAGGTTTAGACTAATACGAGGTTGAGGAAAATGGATTGGATTTGTTAGTTCAGCTAGAGTATAGGATGCATGAAGAGGATTCCTGCAAAGTTGGTTGGGAATCCAGCAAGGGGCTGGATATGAAAGGTCTAATTCCCTGGCTAAGGAGTTTGGGACTTCATTCTATAAGTAGAAAGGAAATGAGAATAGTATCTGAACAACTACAGTTCACAAAATTAGATATGGTAGAGTGTGCATGGTGAGGTATAAGAAAAAAAAAATTCAAGTTATATTGATCCTTTTCTTTTTTTATTCCCTACACAGGAATTTTTATGGAGTGCATAGAGGTGGTACACCATAGCATCAGAATAATGTACATTTTATTTGTAAGAAGGAGTATCACCATATTTAGGGTCTATTAACATAGCTTCTCTATAGGTGAGAATCTCTGGTCCTGAATTGGTGAGGTCTAGAAGCTCTGGTAGACTCTGGTGTGGGCCAGCTCTGGTCTTTGTTACAGTGTAGGTTACTGAAGTGAATCCAGCTCCAGTGGCCATAATAAAGATTCTCTCAAATGGAAAGTGTTACTGAGGCCTCAGTAAAGAGGAATGTGGAAGGGCAAATCTGGTGTGAGGACATAAGGCAGCAGGGAAGATAGCTCAGAGGTTGTGGGCTGGGCACAGAGAAGAAGAGGCAATTTAAGGAGAGTCCCTAAGGGAACACAGCTATGGGGAACTTTTTAAAAGAATGCACTGGCATTGCCATTGGGCAAACAACTGAAAGTGTTTGAAAGTGTTCTCAGCTTATTCATGTAGACACAGAGTCAACTGATCAATAGTTAAATCCCAAGTACAATATTCAGCCATTTTGTTTAGTGAATTCATTGGATTGGTTAAAACTTAGCTCTTGCACAATATTGACTTAGTTCCCACATTCTCAAATCTGCATAAAATTATAGTTCAGGAAGTACACGTTCATTTCCTAGGTTAGAGAATTTAGAGGCAGGGATCCAATGAACAGCATAGAATTGCTTTTCATATAAACACCAGAATTTAAGGACAATTGTATGCAAAAAATTTCATTTATTGTAAATAATTTTTCAGTGATGTGTTTCAGTGTCCTATTTCAGTCATAAATAATATAGATAATTTCATATAAAATAATTGTAAATTATATGAAGTATAAATGTATAGAATACACATTTATGTGTAGTATATAATAAAGTATATAAGCATTTGACAGCATGATTATTATGTGTCTTGGAGTAGATCTGCTAGGATTTCTTCTTTTGGAGTTCACTGGACTTGCTGGACATGTACATCTGTACCCCTCATAGGAGTTGGGAAATTTTCTGCCATTATTTCCTCAAACACTCCTACCCATTTTCCCTTCTCTTCACCTCTGGGACACCCATAATGCACATATTTGTGTATTTAATGCTGTCATGCAATTCCCTGAGTCCCTTCTGAATTTTTTTTCCACCTTTTTTTTGTCTCTTCTCCTATTTGTGTGATTTTGGATGTCATTTGCTAATTCTTTCCTCTCTTCAAATTGCTGTTGTGTGATTCTAGTGTACCATTAATTTCTTCCATTGTGCCTTTCATTATCATAAGATCTGTTATCTTTTTATGTATGTTTATAATTTCTTCTGTATGTTCACCCAGTGTCTTCTTAATATCCTTTATCTCACTGAGTTGATTTAGAAGAGTTGTTGGACATCTTTGATTAGTTGTTCCAAATTCTGCCTCCTCCTGCATGATAGTTTTTTCCTTTGGCTGGGCCATATCTTCTTGTTTCTTAGCATGGCTTATAATTTTTGCTGATGTCTACGCATCTGTTTTTCTTGGTGGGTTTATTCTGTTGGTCAGTTGCTCTCTTGT
>JAQZBX010006096.1:14074-54341 GCA_029593785.1 Cabassous unicinctus | reverse complement strand
TGTTTTCATAGTGGTACACTTTGTTTTTAAAAGAAGCTTTTTTTTTTTTTTTACCCCAAAAATGGTAAGTGGAAGGAACTTGGAAGGACCTATAAACTCAGATTCATCTCCTATGGATCACTTGTCCACTCATCTTTGAGACTCTCAATTTAATAGACTTTTTCCATGTCTTACTTCTCTTACTTCTCTTTCCTAAAACCTCTCTTCTTATTTCTTACTTCTCCTACTGCTCTTTCCTGAAACCATTTGCTTAAACTTAATTGGGATCCAAGACAAACCCGGTTTGCTATTCAGCTATTTATTCAACAAACGTTTATTGAATGCCTACTGTGTGCTCTGCCATGTGGTAGCCCAGAGGCCAAAATGCCCCAGACAAGCCCCTGCCCTCAAGGAGCTCCCACCCCACACAGCATTCATTACTCTGGACTTTCACATGCCAAGCAGACTCTTCAAATCATGTTCATCACCATATTGGAAGGTCAACATTGACATTTATTCCAAAATCATTTTACTGTTTATTTTCTCAAGGTTCTGTGAAATGACTTTTTTCAGTTTTACTCTGGAAGGGATTTTTAACACTGAATCTGAAATCCATTTACATCTGTCCCAAGTTCAGTAGAGTTTTAAACTTTTAATACGTCCTTAAATGGATTTATCTCCCACACCCCATTTCTGTCATGGGCCATAGGAAGTAAAACTCAGGCATCTTTAAGGACTTAACTCAAAATAGTAAAAAGAGAGTAGTGGAAGCACTGGCTAGATTTAATCAAAATGTCTAACTCCTCACCTGATTCCCACATGCCCCCAAATACCAGAAGCCAACCGCATGGACACCCATGAGTTGGAGCTCTCAGTAACAAATGAAGTGGAAAAAGAAGTAAAAGTTGAATAAAAAGCTTTCCCAAAGCTCACCACTGAACCATGGGCTAGGTGGGGGAAATAGAAGGGAAATGAAGAGTGCGTTTAGAGCCATTGATTGCTTTCCTGAAAAGTATGAGCTCCCTCCATTGAATATGACAACTCCTCCTTAACAACTGGCCTTAAGAGACTTATTTTTGCTTCAGCCAGCAGCTCTTCTGAGGAGGAAGAAAGAGAAGAGAGAAAGCAGCAGACTTCCATGGTTTTGTTCTTTTTGCTCCTGAAGTATGCCTCTGCCTCCCTGAAGAAACGGCAGTTGGCCTTTGCAATGTTTTGGCCATAGATCTGTCCTCCTAAAGATAATAATTTGCTTGAGCAACTTCCTGTTTTAGAGATACTCCCTGGGGCATTAGTGACCCTGAATATAGAAAAGATAAAGTACCCTAAGAAGGTTAAAGCTGCAGTCTCCAAATTAACCAATATCTGGAGACTTCTCGGGGAATAGTAGAAACATGAAAAGAGGCTAGAAGAAACTTCAATTTTAACTCTCTTTTTTTCCCCTCCAATTTAGTCTGTACTCTGACAGGCACTGTGTCAGGAAAGCAACCATTCTGGAAAAAAAAAAAAGAGAAGTCAGAAAGAGAACCCAAGATTAATAATGGCATCACAGTATATCTGATGACTTTATAGAACGTGAAATCACTCGGTCATTTCCTCTTTCTCATAAAGAGCTCAGGACACCTAGGAAACCCTTTCCATTGTTTATGACCATTGTCTTACACTCCAACTGCCAACTACGAATTGATGCGAGGGTCAGTCTGTTAGGCTAGGAGGAAAAGGAACATTGCCATAAATTTGTCTGGTGAGGTTTCAGTATTTTAAAAAGCTCAGGAAGGGCTTCCAGCTTAAAGACAGACCCATATCATGGTGAAAAGCTTAGCTTAAGCACCTGGAGTAACTATGTCAACGAGGAAAAAGCGTTGATGCAGCAGACTTTTAAAAAGGTAAAAACATTAAAAAAAAAAAAAAAAGACCCCTATAAAAAATACCACAGGAAATGTAGTAAATTTCAACTGTAGTTTTCTCCAAGGACCAGCTGAAATGTGTCATGCAAACTCTTTTCCTTTATAAGAAAAAGGGAGGGATTAGGAAATTAATACCTTCAAAAAGCGTACTTCTAAGAAGCATCTGAAAAGTGACGGTCAGATGTTTCTGAAATCATGAATAAATTGCTAGGGAATGCATACGTCAACTTGGTTTACATAAATTCAGTTGTTGAATATCATCTTGGAGGAAGAAAGTAGTTATAGTTCAATTCCTGAGTCAGAGGTTTGTTTTTCACATTTATCTTTCTAAAGGCTAACTTCCTTTGACCAGCTCTATAAAGTTCTCCTCAATTACCTATGCAATTGAGGAGAAATATACTCACAAAAATGTGAAGAAAAAAGAAGCCCTGATATTTTTGTGTAGAAATATAGTTTTTAAAGAAGGTGGCCAAAAGCCATAGTTTGATACTAAGAATCTGAAGAGAAATATAGTCCCATTAATGAAAAATCCTTGAATTACATCATGAAAGGTTGCCTTTGACTGGAAATGTCTTCATGCATAGATGTGTATTTTGTGCATTGCAAAGCATTCTGTAAATCCTGCTGTTTTTCAGGATCCTGGTGAGAGAGCGGAGGCAGCCTGGCAATGAGATATAGTCAGAGATGGTGAGGAGTGGTAAACAAAGGATGAAATGCTGCACCTAAGCTGGACAGAGGAAAGGAAACTATTATAGTAAAAGTGAAGTGGCAAGATCTCGTTATTTAGAAAGCTCAAGAAAAGTCAATGATAATGCTGATAAGTATTCCAGATGCTAACAGCAGGAAAAACAACCTAAAACAAACGAAGACCACAAAACAGTGGATGAAGCAAATGTTTTTCAAGGTAAATGGGAAGGGATGTGTTTAATGAAGCATAGAAACCTCTAACTCAAGGTGATCCACAAGGCAGGAATAAAAGATATATAGCTTTCACCCTGTGCCCAAACTTTAATGGTTTAATTTGATTCATAAAGTACTAGGCTAAGACAGATTCTGAGATGGCATCTTATGGCATTAGAAAAGAAGGTCAAGAGCAGTTAGTGATTCCTGCCTCAGGTAAAGGAAGGGCAAGTGCAAAGGGGCTCAGTCTTGAAAAAGGAGATTGGAATAAATACATTTTGATAAAATTCAAAGCTGTGAGGGAAACCCAGCTTCTATCAGCATCTTACTGATCAATAAATCCCAAATCCCACCAAGAAATCTAGTGTCTATACTGGTTTCTCAACCAGTCCCAAAAACTAGTGAATGGGGTAGAACACGCTAATGTTGCAAAAGCTTCATTCTTGTGGACTTACCTTATAGCATTTTGCATATGCTGGAGCATTTATTATAAACATTAGGCACTAAATTATAAGAATAATGAAAGAGATTTCATTCTATGAAGCAGTAACAATCCTACCTTTGCCTATGTTTTTCCCACTTTTTTACTAATTTAGGGAACTGATTCTTTTCATTAGTTAAAAATAGTGAGCTTCAGTGTGGAGTAAATTAGGAAAGAAACTAGGGAAGGTTGTCCTTTTTTTTAAAATCAAGAAATGAAAATCTACTTAGGCCAAACAGCACATAAAAGGGAAATATAAAATATTTTTAGTTTTAGTGTATTTCAGCATCATAATGAATATCATAAACCAAGTGTTTGGTTATATTTGCAATGCCTCTTATGATATTATAATCTATTGTTGAAGATAAAAGTTACAAAATCAGGAAACAACTAGAGAGAATTACAAATGAAGCAATGGTAAGCTAGTTTCACTATAATGTAATAAAATTTGCATTCTGAAGGATACTCCAAGGGACTTTACGCTCAGTGGAGCTACAAAAATGTTCATCAACTTGTGTGTTCACAATTTTTGCCTGCTAAGCTCTCATACATTTTGTCTCACAATCTTTGACCGCCAAGGTAAGAGGATATTAAATGCATGTTTATTAGCTAGAGGTGAATGGATTATTCTAAAATTCAGCTAACCCTGGGAACTAAAGACCCTTCCTTTTTCATTCCTTGCTGTGTATTTGTTGATGAATATGGTAATTTATCCTGTAACATTCCCCACAGCTGAATTTTGATGATTATTTCACTGTGACGTTATTTAACATGTTCCTCTGTCCTCTGTAAAAGGTACTTAGATTTAGGACTTGATTAGATTTGATCTTTTTGACAAGAATCCTTAAGAGGTGATGCCATGTAGTATATCAGTAGGAACAATTCTGGTTGCCTCTTGTTTTGTGATGTTGCAGCTGAGGTCCATCAATTAATTAGCGTTCTGCAAAGTAGTAATATTCTAATTCTATCATTCCATCTTCATTTATCTGGTGGAAAGTTTCTATAAAGAGAAATGGCTCCTCAATATTTGGTTACCCTGCCGTACAGTTCATAAAGGAAAGACAGAGTAAATGCTCATCTTATTTCCTTTTGCTTACCAGATTACAGAAAAATGAGTTTGTTTCGGAGCATCCTCCAAAGGTAACTGATGAAATTTCCCCCCTCCAGTATCATTGTAAACTCAGGGATTTACACATATTTGATCTTTTTCAATCCTATAAAGTTGTTATGATTAATGGCCCGTCTTTGGCCAATGAGACTTACTTTGAAATGTTTCCTGAGTCCTTCTGATACCACCCAATAGTCTTTATTACTTCTTTACTCCCTGGTAAATAAGACCTTCTGTGATGATTTTGTATATTTCCTACTCCAGATATTTTCTCTTTACATTTCTCTAAGTCTGGCTCATTTTAGTGAAAAAATGATATTTAGAGACAATCAACTGGGCACTCTTGTTCCTTTTCAAATGTATCTTGACTATTTTATTGTTAGATGTTTACATAATTTTTTAATCTGTATGAGATTGACCAACAAATTATGGCCAAAAAAGATGCGAGGAAAAATGAAGAAAGATATATCAGTTCATTAGGGAATAATTAGCCTATTAAGAGATTTCCTTTAAAACATAGTCTTGTAATTACTGGAACTCAGATAACAAATACTATAATATTGAGGAAGCGTCCCCTCCTCCAATACACACACGCACACACACACGCACACACACACGCAAAGACTTTGGCATAGTGCCTGCTGACTAATAAATATTCAATAATGGTTAGCTATTGTTTTTATTTCTGTTAGCTGGATTCACAATCTGTTTTCCATCCAAAAAAGGAGAAACATAAAAATAAATTTCTATTAGAGAAAAAAGTAGTGTTCCCAAAGGCCAAGAAAGGACTAGTTAATACCTGAATCAACTACTTCCTGGTTCTAAAGTGTTCTCTGTATCCTAGAGGAGATTGGAAAATTGCATTTCCCAGAATCCCCTCTCCCAGTTTAGGTTGTGCCAATGAGAGGCACTTGTGCAAGGTTTGGAAGGTGGAGGAGGTGATTATTCTCCACAGGCTTACAGGCAGACACAGGTGCAGAGTGGAGGTTCAAAGTGACTTCCAGTTGAGCTCCTTGAGAATCACTGCTTTGGTGCAGCAGGCTGAGCTGACAGCCAGAGCTTTCCAGCAGTTCTTGGTCTTCACAGCTGCTTGGGAGTTTGGGGGAATCTCAGCTACAGGCTGAGATCCTGGGAAGTATCTCTCCCGACTTTTATTCCTTAAGCTTTCAGTTCTCTGTATTAATTCTTCCTATTTGGAATTCCTAGAGTTGTGTCTGTATTCCTGACTCTGTCAGAGTTCCAGTTACATTCTCAGTACCACAGACTGAAAACCGTGGTCAGAAATATCTGAGGCACTTAACTTCAGAATCTGAGATGTGGAACACTTTCCCCCTCCATTTTATATTTAACCCAGGAAGGAGAAATACACAAACTTCAGTCTACCAGGACAGAGGAATTTAGCTATCTGGCTGAATTCAGCCCAAAGATGCTGAATTCTCTCTTCCCCCCAGCTTCCAGCCACTTGCAATCTCCTGAGATGGAGATCCTATGAATGGACCTGGGGCCATATTTACTATATTCAGGTACAGATAAAAATTTCTGGTAAACCTGGCTAAAAGGTAATAGGAAAAAGACAGAACTGTTCTTTAAATCTGTTCTCTGAATTTATGTTTTTATAATTAACTAGCTCTCAGTTTAGGTAATGAAAATAATTCTTTTCCTTCAAGGTAGAAGGATTTGGTGGTCAATCTACAAGTATATTTTTGTATTTGATTCCATAATGGCCTTAAGGACATATCAGTATAGTGGATCTTATATCTTGGAAAAGCAATGTCTTCACTCTAAAAACAGAAATGTGGTGAGTGGAAAACAGATTTAAATGATAAAAAAATATACAGGTAGTAGAGGAATGCATGAGTGAATTCTTCTATAATTCTAGAGGGATAAAGTAATAGTGGGAAAGATAAATTAATTTGGTCATATGGGAATGGAAACTCTTGCACGACTGAAAAGCCTCCATAAACAAAGTAAAAAAGAAAAAAAGACTTGCATCCTTATTAAAAACAAAGGGATGATATCCCTAAAATAAAAGCAGCTTCTAATAACAGAAAACAAAAAAAGTACTACCCTATAGAAAAATGGGATCAAGATATAATCAGTGAATTCGTGGAAAAGAAATGCAGCTCTGCCTTAACCAGAGATGTTCAACCTTACCCACAATGAGAGAAATGAGAAAGCTATACTTGGATAACATTTCTCATCTAACAAATCAGTAAAAATTTGAATTTGACAACATACTCTGTTTGCAAGGGTTTGGGGGGAATAGGCAGTCTCATACATTTCTAAAAGGAAGACAAACTATTAGGACCCCCTATAGCAGGAAGTTCAGAAACATGTAGGAAAACATTTATGAGTACTTCCTCTTTGACCCAATAATTCCACTTCCAAAAACCCATCCCAAAGATACATAGGCAAAAATACAAAAAGGTATAATCAAAGGTTATTGATTTCAGCACTGTTTGTAATATGAAAAAAAATCCTAGAAACTATTCAAACATCCTTCCATGAGGGATTGAGTGAATGATCTATGATATGTGCATAGAATGAAGTACTATAGAAAGGAATAAGAAATATCTCTATAGTACTACGGTATGATCTCCATGCCCTGTCTTCAGTAAAAGGTGGCAGAAAGTGTGTATACTCTCATTTATTGAGAAAGAGAATATAATTTGCTTTGTAGATTTGACTTTGGAACCATGTAAATATTTTGTATAATTATAAAACAATTAAATTTATATATTAAACATCCTTAAAAATTGAAAGCAACATGAACCAAATTGTACACCAATTGTGTGGCAAAAAACTATTTAAAGTGACTTTCTGACACATTTCTTTGACTTACTTCATTAGTGTGAGATATCTAAAGAAAAGTTAAATCTTAATCCTTACCATAATCACTTTTTTGATGGCAGGGTAGGTATCATTATTGAGACTGTTTTGAGTGGTTGATAAAAAATAAAATATAAATAATTGTCATTGGTGTCATTGAGAATCAAGATTTTTGTTGTTTAGGAAGGATACAAAGATAAGACTGAGGAAATTAAGGACAGAAAATGAACAGGATGAGGCGACCACATCTTGTCATAACAGCAAAGCAAGGAAGGTCTCAATGGAAGCTATCTAGAGTTTTATCCAAACTCTAGAGTTTTATCAAGGAGCAACTTGAAAAGGCCATCACTGACCAAGGATGAAACAATTAAATGAACAATTATTCATTTTTAAAATTTTATAACAGCAATGGATTGAACCAAAATAAGTATAGTTAAACTCTCAAGTTCATAGTGATACTAAAAACAATAAACAAAACTCATTGATCAGTTTTCAAGGAAAAGTAGTAAGCAAAGGATAAAATGCTGAGTAAACCAAGCATCTGTCCTTCCTTTTTCTCCTTAAACTACTTGAGATTTCTGCAGCATTGTCTCAGTATCAAGCTCTTTTTGATAGAACACAGAATTCTATTGGCTTAATATCATTGCACATGTAGCTATAGAGTCCTTATCTATTAAAATGTGCACATGGAGGACTTCATCTTTTATGACATTTAATTCCCAGCCATTACGAGCAGAGAGAGCCTCCAGAATACAGTCGACGATTGGCAAACATTTGTCAAAGTCATACTGTGTGTTAGATACCTTTCGAGTCCCTGAAGATACAGCAGAGAATAAGCCAAGTCCCTGTTGTTAGATAGCTTTTATTCCGAGCAGAAGAAAGACTTCCATAAAAGAACATTGAAGGCAATGAAAGCAGGGCAAAGAGAATGAATGGACCGAATGGCAAATGGTTCTGGGTAGAATGTGTGCAATAAAGAGACTAGAGGAAAGACTTAAGATAGAAGCAGAGGAGAAGTTTTGAGAGCCTATTTTCCCCTATTTCTTTCCCCCTATTTCTTTCTTCCCTATTTCTTTTCCCCCTATTTCTTTTCCCCTATTTCTTTCCCCTATTTCTTTTCCCCCTATTTCTTTCTTCTTGTTAAATAAAACCTTTAACAAGATATTGACATTTTGAATTTAAAATGTTTTCTCTCCCCCTTTTCATTCAGTTCAATTTTGCATTGAACAAAACCTGGGTTAGTCATCTCATCACTCTGCCTTAAGCAAACACGAATGTGAGTACCCAGTATAATAGGAAGCTCCATTTAGTAACATGCTACTTGACCATAATGACTCTTTTCCTCTGAGAATTGGTTTTGAAACCCACCCAAACTTACTCAGAGGAAACTCATTTTGACTGTAATGGCTACATGTGTAATGAGATTAGGCTGACAGAACTCTGGTCCTTTTTTTTTTTTTTAACAGACTAAAATATATCAGATTCAAAAGTCTTTTCTTTTCAATGAGAGTGAAATAGGAATAACAGCTAGTGGTGGTTTGCACTTGCACAATGCTTGCAGTTTTATTTTCTCCACAGAAGACCGCTTTTATTTATTACAAATAGTATGGTCTAGCTGGGAAGTATCAATTCTAATGGCTAAATCTCCAGATAGAGGCATTTCCTGGCCCAGGAGTCCAATAAACATGCCAGCAAACCACACGGAGCAGAATGCTATTGGGCCTCATGCTAACTTGGGACCATCATCTGTTAATTTCCTGGTGCTCATGTGTGTTTTGTTAACTCATCAATTCAGTGGTTTCTGCATATTTTACATATTACCATATATGTCAGAATAATGGTGCATGGGTGGCATTTGCAGGAGGGGAAAGACTTGTCACAAACAGGTCCCTGTGTTTGCAAACACTGGCCCTGAAATAATTCTTTTTAAATAATAAACTCTGGTGGTACTCTGTCGTTCTGGGCTGAAATGTGAACCTTTCTGATTTCTTAAAGTCCTGCGTGATCCTACTTAATGTTTATTACACACATTCGCAGACTAATTTTTCAAAACCGTGGTTCACTGAACTCCTTTGGAACAGATAGTCTGCTTAATTCATTTTGACCCTTAATCATATACTGCCTCTCATTGTAACTTAACAGATTCATGTCTGGAAATTCTATCGCCCCAGGTTAGAATATTTAGAGCACAGAAGACTGAGATTAGGTCTTATATATATTTTTATTACTGTCATACCCACTCCCTAGTTCCCAATACATTCCTTTGTACTAATTATTGCTAAAGAAATACAGTAGTCATCATCTTCATCATCATTATTAGCAAGAGTAATTATCAATTATTAAGCCATGTCCTGAACTGGGCAGTTTTCATTCATTATGTCCTGATAGTCTTACAAAACCTTGCATGTTTTTAGTCATATATTAAATTTATAATAGTTCAAACATTCCAAAAATAAAATAAATGCCCATGTACCACCATCAGTGGTATAGTTGAAGCCCCCATTATGCACATTTTAATAGATAATGATACTGGAGGTAAAGTAACGTGCCAGGATTCCACCATTAATAAGGAGACATTTCTAACTGAAGTCTGTGGAACTCCACAGTTAAATGTAGACTACATAGAAATGACCAAATTTAGCCATCTAGATAACAGGGGATGGTTCCTGAAAGGGTTAAAGCAATCTCCCAAATTGTCTGATCTACAGCCAGAAAGTAGCTTATGAGCTATAAAAATCTGGCCCAATACTTAGAAGAACTGATTCCACGATAGTCCCAGAGGACCTCATTGATCACCCACTCCTTCCTCCTTCTTATCTCATGGCTTGCTGGTTTTTATAGCATGTTTTTCTTATTTTCCACGAAACATTTATGAGATTCTGTCACTTTAAAATGTTGTCCTAATTCCAGAAGGCAAATGTAGAATTGGTAGAAGTGAAATGCTATTTTGATTTTACCAATGCTTCAGGTATATAAATGTCAATAGATTTGGCGTTCTTGCCTGGAAAAATGTTGGGTATTTGGGGAAAATTATCCTAAGAATTGTAATATCTCCAGGCTATAAAATTCAACTGGAAAATCCTTTGAAAAGGGTCTTTCTAGTAAGAGTTTTTGAAACCTCACTTCTGACTATGGCTGGAATTCCATAGAATAATTATAATGAAAATTATTTCAATATTCCTAGGCTTCACTGGAAAATCTATTGACAAAAATGAACAATATTTCAAAAACTTAGAACCTTACAAACATTTTAGATAATCCTAAGCTAAGTGTGTCTTGGGGAAAATACTTGTCATTCTCATGATAATTCTTTTAAACCTGTATCATTGCTACTAAACTTATAAGTCCCAATACCGGTTACTATTACTCCAAATTTGTCTTCCCAAATGAATGACCAGGCCTCACCAATATTTTAATTAAGTGAATATCTGCTTCACAAGTAATAGTTTATGCCTCAATGAGAATGATATATTTTCCTAATAGAATCTCTGCTCTCTATGTATCAATAGTTTTTATTACTTTTAAGCCATTCTTCAAACATTCATTCATTACTTTGATATCTATTGAACACCCACTATGCATCATGAATTGTTACTATACCCTAGGTGGAATACATAGAAGAATTAGGCATGCCTCTCCCCGCCCCCCACCCCCGCCACCTCCCATCATTAAGGTGCTTACTATGGAAGAAAAGGCATGTGCCTATAAGCTATAGTGCAAGACATAAAGAATACCTACACCATAAGAGAGGTGCAGATAAAGTTTTAGAGAAGCTCAGAAGAGAGAAGATAAAAAAATAGCAAAGAGAGCTTTTTGAGAAGTTGGAATTTGAACCAGATTTAATATATTGATAGCATTTGGGTTTGTGGATCTGGAAGGGCATTGCAAACTGAGAGGAAAATAAGAATAAATGTGCAGGGGAGGAAAATACAGAGCATATAGAAGGAAGGACCCAATGTAGAACATGTCAGGGCCAGTGGTAGAGAATTGGATGGGAAGATGACTGTAGCCAGTCCTTCCTATCATATAGAAGCTCAAGCAATCTGTCGTATAAGAATTGTGAATGCAGAGCTGAGGAGTTGGCACTTTATCCTTTTACACAGTGGGATTTCAAGTGCTTCAAAAAGACCACTCAGAGATGTGTAAGATGAATAAGAGCATAGCAGGATCGGACCCAAGGAGACCAGTTAGGAGGCTGTTGCCTTTTTTCAGATAAGGGGTAATAAGCATCAACTTCAGAAGAGCTGGGGAAAGTAGAAGATGGAGCTAAGCTAGAAATATAACAAAGGAAGGCGACACGATACTTTGGAAAATTTTGGTATTAGAGGGGGGCAGTTAGGAAAAGCAGATTTGCTCTTAAAGATATCTTGGGTGTTTAAAAACAGTGTGGCTGGAAAGAGGCTGCTGCCATTCATAGAAGTACAGACTACAACAACAAAGCAGATTTAGAGGGAAAATAATGAGAATTAATCCAAACTGTGATTTTGGATACTTGGCACATGCCTAGTCCTAGTAGGTGTGACACACTGCTAGTTGTCCCCCAAAATAGTTTCCTCCCTTCTTCAATGGCAATAGAATTTGGCAGAGGCCAGGGCTGTCCAGTTAAAGATTGCATGTCTCACTCAGCCTTCCTTACGATCCGGTGTGGCCTCGTGACAAAGACACGGTAATGACATGTGAGCTGGAGTGATGCAGAATACTTCTGGGGCTTGCCCTTAGATACGAGCTGGGCATGCTTCCAATTTCTCCTTTTCACATCTGACAGGGCATGGATCCAGCTCTGGCCATACAGATGTAGACAACTCCTTTGGAGGCAGAGCCTCAGGGTTCCTGAGTGACTTTGTGGAGCACAGCTGCTGTCCCAGGCTATAACATCAGAGAAAAAGAAACATCTGCTTTATTAAAGCCCCTGAATTTGGAGTCTCTTTACAGCAGCTTAACTTTTTTCTTAGCTACCATAGGAGGCACTTGGCAAGTGCATATTGAATGAATGATTGAATAAATGAATTAATGAATGTGCTTAAGACTGAGTTAGGACATTAAAATAAAGACATCCAGGAGACAGATGGACATGTACATCCAAGAGTCTAGAAAAGAGCTCAGAACAAAACAAAAGAGTGGCTATTTACTTGCCTTGAATCATGGCTGAGCCTGGATGAGATCACCCAAGGAAACAACCCCGAAGACAGGGGTGGAAGGGCCAAGACACATGCCTACAGACTACATTCCATCCTGGCAGGTGGAAGAAGAGGCTGCGAAGGCGTACTCAGAAAAGGATGAGAGCACCAGAGGGGTGAGTGGGAGTCCTATAAGCCAAAGGGAGTCTGAAGAGGGAATTTTCAGGAAACTCGGAGGAACAGAACCAGGCGGCAAAGGACTGTGGTCTGAGTAGGCGCTCAGCAACTATGGTCAGGGAAGGCGGACAATCATCTTTCCAGAAGTCTGGCAGTGACCTGAAGTAGACACGTGGGATGATAGTTGGAACAAATGGCAGGAGCAAGGAAAAGCTGGGTTTGGATGAGAAAAACAAAAAACATATTGGCAGGCTGCGCTGAGAGGCCTCGTAGGGAGGGAGGTATTAACAATGTTGAGAAGCCATGCCAATTAATTGTTTCAGCAGTGTTTTGGGATGGGGTTGAGGTTTTTGGTGGAGAGATTAAGAAATTTTGGGGTAGGAGGGAAGAAGGAGAAGTGGGAGAGAAATTGGATGAAGATGCAGGGAAATTTTGAGAAGAGGAAAGACAGGAAGTAAGGAGGGAAGCTGAGGGAGTTTGGCCTCTGACATTCCTCTTTTTATCCACCCACGGGAACAAGGCTTACGACAGTATTCCCTACAGTGTCCTATAACGCTCTTGGCAAATTGACATCAAACTTAGGTTGACTGGCAAAAAGCAGTTCGAGTGCCGTATGAAGACAGCAGGCTAATGATGATGATTTGTGTGTGCTGCTATCCTATCAAAATACAAAATAAAATAGGTTTTACCACACCTGTTTCTTTCCCTTTCCTCCAACATTAGGATAAAATGTTTACTTTTATATATTTTTTCATCAACTGTGTTGTCTTAGCAGTTAGTAGTAATGAGAGGTCATGTCATTTTGCATTCAGTTTTATCTGACTGCTTGTACAGTGTAATTTAGTCGACACTCTACAGCCTTTTTCTGTTAATTTTGCAAGTTCTCAGGCATTTATCTTTGCACTATCATCATCATCTTCTTCAGATGAGTCCCATCTTTCTTAGTGGCATTGTTAATATAGAGCCCCAGAGAAATGTACACAAATATTTTTACCTAAGAACCTTAATAACATTAAATAAAAAAATATCAGACAGGTGCTCATGTACATCCTGAATGAAAAAATATGAAAAATAAATGTACTTTTGTGTACCATATTTTCAAATCTTCAAACAGCATCTAAATTAGCACTTTGTAAAAGCCAGATGGAGAGATGGTCATTTACTTTTTAACCATATTTAAACAACAGTAACAAAATGAATACGGAAGATTGCTTTAAGTGTATCCAGTGGTCAAAAGTGCAGAATGTATCTTACGGGCTCTGTAGATGTTACTTTCGCCAACATCATATAAACTTACCAATTAGGCCAATAGCTTTGAAACTGTAAATTTGACTACAGAAGGATAGATCAGTTAGAAAACTTAAAACAATAAAGTGAAAAAAGATGCAATGTCCTTTTGGGGACCAGGGCTTGAAGTCAGAATATCTTGGTTCACACTGCATGACTTTTGACAAGCTATTTACTTTCTCTGTGCTTGACTTCCATTGTCTTTCTAATGGGGATTTATTTGTTTGTGATGAATTATAAATTTTATAATTTATAGAAACTTCCATTTAGTCATTCATTCACCGATTAATTCATTCAACAGATATTTCTAAGTAACTGCTATGGGCCGGGTTCTGGACCAGGAAGGCGCTCGCAGGGCTGACAGGAGCGAGCCACGAAGGGCTTCATTCATCATGCCGCGAACAAGGGCAGGGAGCGCGAGATGGCATCTGCCTCTGAAGGAGATGGTCCTGGCAGTGAATAGAAGTGATCTAGGATCAGAGATCAGAGTGACTGCAGCCAGGAGACAGGCTTCTTTCTACCACATTCCTTTATGATAGCATCTGTTCATTACAGAAAATTTAGAAAATACAGATGAAAACTAAAGCCTTTATTATAGCGTCCTTATTTTCTTAGAGCAGCCACGTGCCCTGGGTTTTCTGGGATCACCCTGATGTTGAATATCCTATCCATTACTCCCCAAAGTACATTTGTACCTGTCAGACTTAGCCAGTGACACCAGCTGAGTTCCTTCAAATACCTGAGGTTAAGATGGAACTTTGTGATCTTTAAGTTCCTTGAAGGCAGAGTCCATGTCTGATTCCAGGAGGAAAGGCAGGATTTGCATGAGAAAAAAACAATGAGAAGTGGCACAGTTGGTTGGTTGGTAAAGGACAGAGGACAGAAGAGAATAATGACCAATGGGGCTGGTAAGGTCAGAGAGAATTTATCTCTAAAACACCAGCGATTTCAGCCAGAGTTGAAAAGCACTGGCATTGTCCAATCAGTGGTAAGGAGTCAAAAGTAAGATGCTATCCACAGTAATAATGAGAATGGCTTACTTTTTGATACAAAGCAGATTCAATTACTTGATCAGAGGGAAAGTCGTGGACTTATAGCCAGTCTGCATAGCATGTGGACACTTCAATTGGTTGTTTCCCACAAGTGAACTCCTGCATCATAAATGTTTGCAAAACAGTTGAGAACCACTGCTGAGATAACAAGGGACGAGAAGGATTTTAAGCACCAGAGAGAGATGGTGGAACTAGCGTTTCAGAAAGGTCACTCTGGATATTGCAGAAGGCAAGACCGGTTAGGAGGTTATTGGAATAGTCAGATGAGAGATGAATAACGATCCAAATTAGGGTTCTGGTAACTGAGATAGAAATAAGAAGACAGATTAGAAAAATAAAAGGTAAGATGACTCAGACAATAATTATTTGGATGTGAGTGGAGAGAGAGAGAGAACTTTCAGTATGGGGAAGTGAAAGGATGGTGGTAGAATTCACTAGCATAGAACAGAGATCAGCAAACTACAGCCCTCAAGCCAAATCTATCCTCTCCTCTACAATCCCTCTCCTTTTGTTAATACAAAATCATTGGAACACAGCATTACATATTGCCTAGAGTTGTTTTCCTGCTGCAATGGAAAAATTGAATAATTGAAGCAGAGACTATATGGCCTGCAAATCCTACAATATTCAATACCTGGGCCTTTACAGAAAAAGTTTGCCAACCCCTTAGCATAGAGAAAGAAAGGAAGATTTAAGGCAGAGGTAGAGGATGAATTCAAGGGCTTTACAGGACAATGGGATGAGTATGTTATGGCATCAACTGGAAATGAACTCACAGAGACATTTAAAAGTGTTCTACATTGATTTAACATGTAGGTGGAAAAAGAAAACTAAAATCAGAACTGGGATAGTGACATTATTAAGCCGCTGCCCCAGAACTGTGGATATTTGTTCCAATCAAGATAGATAGATGTGCTCCCTCCAAAAACAAAGTAAGCATTTCAAGTCTTTCTGGCACCATATAATTTCTACCACATTTTTCTTCCTTAAAAGGCAACCATTGTTGAACCTCTTCGTTGCCTGCAGTAAAAAGGCATTCCATGATGTTGAACTTGCCAGTCTAAGGACATTTTTCTAAACTGTGAAGTAGTTATTCACTTCTGGGTCTGTGAGCACATTAAGATTTCCTATCACTAGTACCCTCGCTTAAATCAGTGCTTCTCGGGCTTTCCCTCTGAAATATTGCCAGTGGCAGCAGAGGGACCACATATATCTTAGGTCTGGGGCATGGCCAAAAGTGGTGCACGGTAAGCTCGGAATTTCTTCGAAATCTCATGTTTCAGTTTGAAAAATGTATTTAAATTTGGGGTTCGGCTCTGTAAGAATTTTGTTTTAATACAAAACAATATTTCTAGGAAAGCATGATGTGCAAAAAGTTCCAATGTGTAAAACCTGAGGCTGGAGGCAAATTTTAGTTTTCAGCATCACCAAGTGAAACTAGGAGATGCAGCACCAATACCAGTGTTGGAGATAGGTGTGCTATACAATCAATGCTAGAAAAATGAGTAGCACTCATTATTCAAGCAAAATTAGCAGACAAACTGCAGTCACAGACCCAAACACAAGTTGACAAAATTATTGTCAGAGCCAGAAAGTTCTGCAGTTAATATCAAGGCTTTGCCT
Organism: Cabassous unicinctus; assembly: GCA_029593785.1. NCBI lineage: Eukaryota > Metazoa > Chordata > Mammalia > Cingulata > Chlamyphoridae > Cabassous > Cabassous unicinctus. Next base: position 37,884 of record JAQZBX010006096.1, on the reverse strand, counting down.
TAAAATTCATAGTGATCAGAAGTTGTATCTGGACCATGCACCCTGTTTGCTGTATCTTTGACTAAGAATTTGTGAGTAAGTAACACACAACAACAATAGGAACAATAGCAAATGCTAATATTCTAATCATCTTGCCATTGAATATCCAAGATCATGTTGTGCCATTATCATCAGGCATTTTAATTTGAATATTAAAATAAACTTTGGATCATCTCTTGTGGCAAACCAAATCACATGATGATTCAAGATTCTGAGATTCTGAATCTGACCTTTTCTATAGAGATGTAGTCAGTAAAGAAACTGCCAGAGAAGTTAAAGTTATCCCCGAACCATAAACATGACAGTACAGTGGGTTACTTTGGCCATAAAACATTCAACTTGTGGGTAAACTGCATTGTCTGAAGGTGACCATTCATTATCTTGGATCTGGGATTTCTTGACTGAAAAGCGAAGATTGGAAGCATCATTACTTTGTCACCTCACATTCTTTTCCATGAGAGTGAATTGAGAAACTTTGGTCAAGATTCCATATGAGTTTTGCAGGATGATTTGATGATTATAGTAAATTGGCCAGCATGTTTCAAAGTGCTTCTTCTTCCATCTCAGACTTAAGATATTAACATGAATGTCAGGGGCCAGTTTTTCACAACCTACAGATTTCCAGGCATTATTGTTTCTAACAATGGTCAACTGGAATTTAGGAATTCATGGGTAGAACATGGCCCAGGTGGTCACATCAAACCTCATCTCTCTGAAGCAAATAATTAGGCATCTGAGAGAGGACGACTGACTTAAGGATAGAGAGAAATTGTTATAAAAGGTCGATGCTACATGTCTTTCCATAGGAATAAATCTGTTTTACTGAGATACCTGTCAGTAGGTACCTTAGTAAATCAATCCAGATTTAGCTGCCTGAGTGTTTAATACCAGAACATATTTTAGTGGCAGTTTTCTTCACTAGCTTTTCCCATTTCTGTTATAAACAAGAGGTTTTGCTAAAAAAAAAACTGGAGCAAGGGCAGGGAGAGGGAAAAACAGTTGTAATATGGGGGCTTTTTCAGGACTTGGGAATCGTCCTGAGTGATGTTGCAATGACAGACATAGGCCATTTTATATCATCACATAACATGCAGAACTGTGGGAAAGAGTGTAGACTACAATGTGAACTATGGTCCATGCTCAGTGACAAAGCCCCAGGATGTGTTTATCAATTGCAATGAATGTGCCACACTAATGAAGGATGTTTATATGGGAGGGTGTGGGAGCTGTAGGGCGTGGGGCATAGGGAATCCCTATATTTTTTGTGTAACATTTATGTAATCTAAGTATCTTTTAAAAAAATAAAAAAATTAGTAAAAACAAACAACAACAAAAAAAAACTGTGGGGCTAGAGCAAGGATTTCTGCCACAATAACTGAAGTGAAATTCTTCACTGTAGTTTTCTCTTAGGAAAGTAATTTTCTAGATCAAAGAGTTTAGAAAAGATGGGAGGATTCCCCTGAATGAGTCAGGGAAAGATAGGAGAGCATAACACTCATACCAACAAAAAGCCGTGGAAAATAAGAAGGACCCTCACTGGAAAAACCTGCTCTAGTCTTTCAGGCCAAACTCTTACCCCAGGAAAAATTTAGGTTCTGGATCCTGAGGTACCAGGAATTTTCACAAAGCATCAGGGTAGATCCTATATATACTGCATAACTGTTTGTTGAATGAATAACTGACAATCTAACACACTGCCCTAGTCATTCTTGAAACATGAAAGAATATGACTGTTGTTTTGATGTTTGTAGTGAGGTATATTAGGGAATATAAGATTGAGAGCTGTGCAGAAGCAAAGGTGATCTCCTGCTAACCAGTGTGAGGAATGCGCAGAAAAGCACATACCACGTGTAAGAAACATAGTTTGTCTAATCTTGACAAACAAGATTTTGCAGAGGAACAATTGGAGTTTCTCAAAGTTAATTCAGCAACTACTTACTGAATGCTGCATATGCTTATTTTTACAACAAAGTCCCTGCTTTCATGGAGTTGACATTTTAGTGAGTGGAAACAGTGAACGAACAAATAAATAAATAATGGATCCAGTATTGACAAATGCTCTAAAGAAGAGTAAAATAGAAAATGGAAGCAGAGAGGGAAGGGAAGAGGAAGGGCTGTTTTTTATATAAGGTGGTCCAGGAAGGCTTATTTGATATGGTGACATTTGAGCAGACACGAGGATGGTAAATATTTTCTCCAAGGGAGCAAATAAAGTAGCCAACCTAGGATATAAACTCACTTTTGTCTGATCCCAAAGTTGTAAAGCTTGAGGTTAGTTGCTGAGAATTGATTTGTATTTCCTGAATATCCTTAACTCTCTTGGAACCATCCATCAGGGCCCTTGAGAGCTGATTATCTCCCAAGGAAGCTGATGCTGGCCTCCCGCCATCCCTGGGCGGGTCTGTTTGCAGAGCACAAATGAGAATTCAGGCACCACCCTATCAATCCGTGATTACAGGTCAAGCTGTAGAATTCAACGTCAATCCAGTATCTATCACTGTCCTTTAGCGTTCCTGTGGCCATGCTACCTAGAGAATCAGAATAGCAGAGATGACCTTTTGTCACAGAACATTTTTATTTATATGTTATAAAATTAGGCTTTGTCCAGGCCCTCCTTTGAAAGTTAGAACAAGAATCTGCTAAAGCTTTTGGATAAACTGGGGTCATGCTTTTCTCCTGTAACAACCAAGAAAACACAACATGATGATAACTGAATCTTCTATCACATTCTAGGAGGACCCTTATTGTCAATGATCAACCACCAAATGGACTTTTTGATGAGTTATATTTAGGGGCAAAATAATTAATGTGCCCCAATCAAAGTCACTGTTTTTGACATTGACTTGGATAATACAAAACAATTCCATTCAAGATATTAATGTATTAGTCATTCATGGAAGAATTAAAAGGCCTGTTTCTTTTAGAGGCTGCATCGTGATGAAGACTGTGCAGAATTAAATGTTCACTGGAGTCTCATTGGAGAAGCAGAGACTTGCTAATGCCTATGCCAAAAATCTCTCTGAAGTTGTTTCTTGCTTGCTTTAAAATAAATGCAGAGATCTGGGGCTTCAATGAAGTACTCATTTAAGTATTGGATGAATCCAAAGCTTCTATTCAAGCATGTCTTAACTACCAGCAATTATGAGGTAAAAGAATTAACCACCATGAATGTTTATATAAATAAATCGGGCTGGAATGGAACTCAGAAATTACAGATTTAAAATATCAGATTTTGTGGTAAGGAACAATTTGGGTAGGTTTCCCCAGTAAATTATGTATATAGTTAATACCCAACTTACAAACTGGTTGTGTTTGAAAGTTATATTTGTAAGTTGATACAAAGACAGAATGCATTTTGGAAAAAAAAAAAAACCTGTGGTAAACATGGAAATTAGGTTCCTAGGTTAGTTTAATCCACATTGAGATTGAAATCATTTTGTTTGCAATTTTTTTTAAGTCTATAATATATGGTAGTTGAGGTATTATTATTATATGAGGCATTATTATTATTATTATTATTATTATTATGAAGAACTACTAGTAGGCAAAATGATGGGGTCTAGAGTCAAACTGCTCAAAGACGAATCCACCAACAACATGACCTTGGGCAGGTAACTTACATTGCTATGCTGCAGTTTATTCAACTATAAAAGGAAGATAATTATAATATATATTTAGAGAGTGTAAGCTTTAAATGACGTAGGTACAGCACACAGCACGTGTAAGCAGTCAATAAATTACTAAAATTGGCCAAACCCTATGATCTCATCATGAGACCGAAGCCTTTAATCTTCCTCCTATTGCAGTACTGTTCTTGAGAAACTAGAATTGGAAGGAGAAGCATCTTGCAGCTCTTCTGTGGGCCGGTGTAAGGGCCTAATCAATTTGTCTGCTTGTTTTTGGCAAAACAGTTTCTTTGTGCAAAGGAGAGAGAGAACTCAGAGGCCCTGGGAACATGGTTCCCTCTGCTTCCCCCTTTTCCTGCTGAGGACATTAGGAAAACCACCAGAAGGAGAAGGCAGATAGGGCTGGATAAAAGCTGAGCATTCCCCAGCCCCTTCAAGTCATGTGGGAATGAATGGAAGGCCATTTTATGTGCACATTTCTTCTGAGGAGAACGTCTTTGTGTCTGTCGACAGTTTGCTTACCATCTACCACTTTGTCATCTCATGGGCATCTTGGGCGTTCTGAGTTCCTCCAGGTGAGCTCTCACTGTGCCCTCCTGCCTTAGTCGAGGTCCAGGCCTACTGCCACCTCCCACCCCTTTGCCTAACTCAGCCAAGTGTAGATCCAGGGAGGGTGAGAGGGGTGGTGGGCAGTGGGTGGAGGAGCAGATGTGTGGAGACCGGAGGCTGCCACAGGTGCTCCTCTCCCATTCCAGATTCAGTCTCCTCTCTCCACCTCATGGGGACCTTCCTTGTCCTTAGGAGCCTATCTTTTCTTTTCCTTTCTCAACCATCTGTCCTCTGAGCCTTCTCCCTCAGAAACACAATGATGGCAGCTGAGCAGGTAGAAAACAACGGCTTGAGGAATACATCTCACATTCATACTTTTGTTCAGGACCTACCCTTGCTCCCAGCAGGAACTGGGTAGACATTTAAGTCAGTACTGGGGAAAATAGAGAAATAAGAAAAAAAATCAGTTGATAATACTGTATGTACTACATAGGTGTGTGTGTGTTATTTGCAGGCTCATTATATTTTTCTAGAAGAAAATAGAAGGTATCTTGAGTTGAGTATTCGTTGTTTCATCTGCAAAGAAGACACAAAAATCCTTGATAAAATGTGATTAAATATGTCATAACAATTACTAGACAGAGACAGTCTTTGTTTTTTGAAAAACACAAAACAAAACTGGATGACTGTTGATTTTTGTAGAGTGTGGGGCTAAAGAGAATGTTTGTTCTTTTACCCACTGCTGTGAATTATAGGGATAAGAAAGAGTCTAGTAACTGAGTGATGAAAATAATAACCTAATTGAGTCGGCCTCCTGTCTTTGTGGTTAAAAAGGAGAGTTTTTCAAGCTGAGTCTTAGGATAAGACTGGGGAAAGAAAGTGGTGGCCATGGAGGATAGGATTGGGGAGAGGAAGTGGTGGCCATGGAGGGGGACAGGTAAGGCGACGAATGGAGAGCCTGGACCGTGCTGGCTAGCACTTTGCTGTGTTCTACAGAGGGGATTTTCCTGATTCCCAGGCCAGTTCACCTGCAGTGTCTGGATGTTTCGAAGGAACATATCATCAATGGTCAGGTATTTCTGGATGGAACAAAAATCTCTAAACAGGCAGTTTTTTATTCATAAGTTTCATTTAGCCTCCCACTGCCCCTGTGCTCAGGGCCATCTATAAACCACAGACCCCTTTGGAAAGTTGCCGCGGAGACCATCAGTGGGTGGCACCCAAGAGCTAGAGACAAGATGGGTTGAATTGCAGACACTCTCTAATACACATATTTTAACAATTTCCTCCATCCTCAGTGAAATTATGCTAATATTTTAGTTGAGTTTCCTCAAGTCTGGAACTCAAATTAAGTCTGTCTGTTTCATTTTTATGATAGCGCTTGAAATCACTTGCAGACAAGGGGTTGTTGGGCCATGAGATTTATAGTGGCGATGCCACAAAGGTCAAACACATCCTGAAGAAGAGGAAAGCAATCTGTAGAACCAGTGTTTTCACTGCAATAAAGTTTATAGCGGCATTAAGGGAATAGTTACAAATCAGTCAGATGGTGTTGATTTCATTGAGAATAAGTATATTTACACTTGTAAGCTTTCTCTTAATAATATTCTGTATGTTTTACACAACGGGGTTAGTGAAGGTTGGATCTGGGCATATTTCACTAGTGACAAAATTTGTTTTTCTTTTATCCACCCATCCTTCTACTTGTGACTTTCACAAAATGGGTTTATAATGGCTCTGTAGGGACTGAGTAAAGGTTCAGCAATTTCTGAGATTTTCAACAGAGTCCAAGATGCTGTAGAACCTTTACAAGTGTGTGCGTGTATGTATATAATTAAATATGAGATAATCCTAGAGAAACAAAATTTCCCTGATACTAAAAAGTGCTTTTTACTTGGTAATTAGTTCTTCTTAATGCAGCTAATTTTGTAACATTGGAATTTCTGATTGAATGTTCAATCCCCATATCTAAAGGGACAAATATAACCAGCCTAATCTATCTGATATCTGCAATGAATTACGTTTATGCTCAATACAATCTTTACCTTAAATAGGTCCCTTCTGTTATTTTATATTACAGCCCCCAACTTTCTTCATAGCACTACACACTATTATTTTTTTTCACTAATTGTAAAACACTTATGTGACTATGCTATTGCTGTATTAATTGTGTGATTATTATGGAATTGTTTTACCTGTTATATGTTTCCTTGTTTACTGTCTATCATATCCAATAGATTGGAAGAGTTCCAAAGATAGAGACGTTGTCTTATTCTCAATAATCATATTCCCAGGGCCTGCTACAGTGTTGTCACTTAGTCATCAAAAATATTTACTGAATAAATGAATGAATATTTCTGCCATTCTCAGGATGCACAGTAACATGTTCTCACTCTTGTCTCAGATCTTCCAAAAGCAAAGATTTCCTGACTCCACTAGATAGTGTTCTAGAACCTTCAGTTCTGTCCTGTAGTTTTAGTCTCTAAGAGCTGGCATGGCACAAAGAAATATGGAGAAAAGGAAGTGGGAGATCTTATTATGCATGCTCTATAAATGAGGAAACTAGGACTTCAGCCTGCTAATCTGGCAAGTGTAATTTGCTGACAAGAAATCATAAAACATGCCATGAAACAATTTTCTTTGAACCAGAGTATAGTTGCCTGTGTGCAAACTATGAAAATCTGTGGGTGTTTTGTTGTGGGTTCATTTTCTTTTCCCACGATTGCCTCTTATATGCATGTTCATGTTTAAATATCTTTCACTCTCTATCTCAATAGAATTTTAATTCAGCCATTGTAAGGCCATGTAAAGTTTTACTACCTTAAAAAGTAAGTAGACCATAGAATAATATGCTAAATGCTTAATTTGATTTGGCCATTAATAAATAGACCGACCATTCATATATTTTGTTCTCTTTTAAAAACAAATTTCTTTGTGGTTTATTTTTTTCTGATTATAAAACTAAAACCATATCATTGTGTTGAAAATTGTAGAACTGCATAGAAGAAGAAAACTGAAATTACCTAAATTCCTACTATCTGAGGTTAAGTAGTCCTAGGGTTTGGTCCCTTTTTCAGGCAGGTGAGTACATATTTTTTTACATGGGGGGGATCATGCTACATTTGCATTTATTTTAATGGAGGGATTTCATTGGTTGCTCTTCAATCTAACACTTCATTGGTTATTGAATCATAACCAATCATGATTTAGTGACTCATGGGAAGAAAATGTACCAATATGTTACTAAACAATTACAAAAAAGATAAAGCATCACACTAATCAAATTGTTTCTTTAGTTATAAATATTACTGAGTGTAGAAATGAACATTCTCATGTATGGTTATGGCTGTACCTCAGGGGGTAAACCTGAATGGGTTAGATGAGGTTTTGTTATGAACAATATAAGTATAATTAGTCAATCATTTAAAAAAATTTGAAACTTAAAAAAATAGTTTTAGATAATACCAGTGCCAAATTCAATTGCCAAGTAAATGGTATATTTAATTATATCACTTTTTAATCCAGGAACAAAATATTTTCGAGAGGTCCCATGATTTAAAACAAGGGGAAGTCATGTTTCATTGCAATGAGCTCCACAGCCAGCCCACATGGGGTTAGAGCCATCAAACGTGGCTTGGAAGGAGTAGACCAGTTTCTGGGAATTACGTGTCCCTGTGCCTGGAGCTGAGGGGCTGAAAAGATTAATGAAACAGATCTCCTCGTCTAAGTCACCACTCAAATGCCTGTGATATGAGGTAGAATAGAAGTGGATTAACTTGAGGATTTGACCTTCCCATCTATATTCCCAGAACAGGCTTTGACATGGGAAGTAGCTGGTACAGAGTTTGGTTAGTTTTGAAGGCCTCAAACATCTTTTTGCCTAAAATTCCCAATGTGTGGCAGTCACTCCTTTATCCTTGGATGTTGCCTGCAGAAAATCCTAAGAAAGTACAAATGCTTGTGAGGACGTATAATGCCCTTCCACTTTCAGCCACTGTCATGTGGTCCTCTGGAGGAGTTGGAAAGAATGGGACACGAGGTAGATGTTTGGTGATGTGGACAGGGACGCTGGTCAGGAAAGGGCCAGACTGTGGAACCATGAGAGGAAGAGTAGACCTGTGTAAGGTAGTCACGAGGGACAGAGCCAGAAGGAAGATGGTTAGGGAGGCTTTGTGCCACCCAAGGGGACTCAACAGAAGCAATTTCATTTTCTCCTTAGTGCTGCCACCCTGGGATGCAACCTCACATTTTGAATCAAAACCTTAAGATACCAAATAAAGTGACTGAGAGATAAAACGAATTGAAATCTGAGAAGAAGAGTGGCTGACCCCTAATTTTAAAAACACACATACAACTGTGCATGTGTGGTATTTCAAGTGTAGTGTGTGTGTACTGATAAGAAGTTGTCAGGCACGTTTAAGGGAATGGAAACAAAGATGCTTGGAGCACTTTTTACTGCACCAGTGCTAGGAGATCATCTCTACTCCTACTTCTGACATGGACGTACTGTAGGGCTTTAGATAAACTGTTCACCAGCTCATCACCTGCTGGGCCTCAGGTCTGCACCTCAAAATTAGGGTGATGGAAAGGAAGATGTTCGTTAATCTGCATTTAGATCTAGCCGAGCAGGCGCTTGAATGATGGTCACTATGGCAATAAAGAGTTTGGACCTTGTCCCCAGAATGGAAGCCTCATTGGTGTCTTCACACAGAATGACACAGCAGCAAAGAGCCAGAATGAAAAATGTGGTCTCAGAAAACAAGTAATTCTGAAATCTGAACTTTAGGTTCTATATAATCACTGAAACTTTGGGGCTTTTTTGCTCTTATACGGCTAATTCAGAAATGACTGCTAAGGAAGATGCAGGCAGGGGAGTTTGTGAAGGGCTCTTTATCCTATGTGCTGTTTCATCAAGCTCTGGCCATTCTTGACGCCATTCCCTGCATAAAGCACGGAGAGTATGAATAGGAATAAAATGTGGCTTACGTGACAGTGGGGAGGCGGATATTGGTCTACAACTAAGCACATCCCAGTGTAGCCCCCTCCTGCATTGCATGAGAAAGATCCAGTGAAGCACGGGAAAAAGGAAAGTTCTGATAGGCTCTTGGGAGTTGGGTGGGGAGGAGGTTGGGAAAGATTTTCCATTGTTTTCTTTGAGTGTTTGAACAGTGAGTGGACAGGGCATTGTCAAGTGGGAGAGTGGAGAAGGGCATTTCTAGCAGAGAGAAGAGCACGAGTCAAAGCTGGGCAGCGTGACAATACGCTGCATTTTGAGGAGATTTCGAGAAGTCCAGGGTTACTAGGGCGCAGCCATGAGCTGCCAGCCCATGAATGGGAAGTGGCTCACTAACGTGGCCAGCAGGGTGAATTAAAAAAAAAAAAAGTGCCAAGTATTAGAAAGAAATCAAGATATTCCAAAATTAAAAACACCCATCTCGCAGCTTTTTCTTAAAGAAAAGCGGAGGATCTAACAACATTGGAGCCTTATTTCTGAAGGGCAGCAATAGGTGGCGCTGAGGAGCAGCCGCCCTTTGAGTACAGGTGCATTTTCCAGGCTGTCTCAGCCGTCACACAGACAACGTGCATGAATTCACTTCCCTGGACCACTTCATCCATGGATGTTACCTAAGGGACCCATGAACTGTTAAATGGCTAGAAATCCCAATTAGGAAGTCCCAATACTCAAATACCTGAGTTTGAAAGAGTAGATGGAATTGGATACTACCAAATAGCTTTGGGAGAATTATCTACTGTTTGTGATAGGCTGACTTCTGAAAAAATGTATAAGAAATATAGCTTTTGTTTCATGCAAGAATGAAATACAGTGTGTTGAAAATTACTTCAGCCAATTTCAAGAACTCCCATAAATTCTTCTATTGTGTCTCTCTTATTGGACTGTCAACAGTAATAACACTTCATATTCAAGATATATGCCTCCCTTTTAGAATTTGTCAATTTAGTAGTTTCCCTTTCCCGTTTACAGATGAAGTGTGAATGAAATAAGGAAAGCAGTTTTCAGAGAAATCATTAGGGGGGAAATATTCTTTATTTAATAATGCTGTTTTGCGAATAGTAACTTAATTTTAAATCAACAAAAAAAGTCGTGAAGAGACAGCAACTTGTAATTTGTGGGAAATATTTTTTTATGGGATAAAAGAAAAAGGAAGCCATCTCACCAGTAACTCAAAGCCCTTCCTAGAAATTATGAATTGTTTTTCAGATTTAGTTGTTTATTTAGGCTTGTATTCCGCAAATATAAGCTCTGAAAGGCCAAAATTATGTCCATTTTATCCACCATTGTGCCTTGCATGTGCTTGACACTAACAAATAGTTTGGGGTAAATAAATTGATAAAAAATAATGAATACAGATCATTTCAACAATGATTTTGTTTTTTGTAAAGTACTAAAATCATAATGGAATTCTGTGCCTTCTGCCCTATTTGTTGGTCGTAGCTGACTGTTGCTTATACACCATCCAAAGGAGAAATCTTACATGCCACTGACTTAATTTCTCCATTGTAAATTATTTACAAATTTAGAATTTGTGAATTCTGAGGATCCAGGCTTGGTATTTCATACATTAATTAATTTCCTAGACTTCTAAATCTGTCTTAAGAACTGTTTGATTCTCTTCTTTAGCTTGCTCTCCTTCAAAATTTCTATCCTTGTCCTAAGCCAACACTATTTTGAAGTCACTCCTGATTTCTCCTGTTTTATAAAGTCTGCATAATTTGTCATTTAAACTGTTAATTCTTCCACTTATATTTTCCCCTTCTGTGATGGTTAGGCTCATGTGTCAACTCGGCCAGGTAATGGTGCCCAGTTGTTGGGTCAAGAAAGCATTGGGATAACTGTAACATAAGGGCATTTCATGGACTTTAATCATCAGTGAGTTAGTAGCATAGATGACTGGTTACATCTACAATCAGCTAAGGAGATTGCCATCAGCAATGGGTGACGTCTTAAAAGGGGAAGCGAGTTCAGCATCGAGAGAGAGAATTCCCATCTCTACTTCAGACAGCCAGCATCTCCTGAACTCATCAAGGACCCTCATTGGAGTCCCTGGTGTGCAGCCTGCCCTACAGGATTTGGGCTTGTGCATCCCCATGGTTGCTTGAGATAATTTTATAAAATCTCATACTATTTACAGATATCTCTTGTTGGCTCTGTTTCCCTAGAGAATCCTGACTAATACATCTTCTTCTCAGTTTTCACTGCTATCACCCTGGTCCTCCAACACTACCATCAACAAACTTGCATCACTCAATACTTCTAGAGCACTCTGGGTAGAAGATTCTGTGCCATACTGGCTCTGACTTCTTTCAGTCCATTCCAGTCCATTGTTGATGCCATGCATTTCGATTTTCCCACTACCTGGCTCAGGTTCCACTTCTTTAATGGAGCCATCCAAAATGCCAAATCACTCATGTAGTCATTTAATCAATACAATTTTAATGGCATGTCAACGCTGTAAAAACCACTGTCTTGGCCGATATTTCAATAATTCAGTATGATGTTATTTGTTTATTTTTCACTTATTAATTTATACCATCCTCTTATTCCAAAAAGAATCTAAGGTAGCTTCCATAAAAAATGAGATAAAAAAATAAAAACAAGTAAAAAAAGGAAACTATAGTTTTATTCATAATTTGCATGCTTAGGACACAGATATGGGATTTTCAGTATCCAAATAGGAAGGCAAGAAGGAGATATATTTATTTGTAAGAGCCACAATATGCAATAGGAGTAAATTTGGACAACAATCAAAATCAATCTGCTGTACAAATATTGCTGTATTGAGATCATAAAGAAATTTATTCTGGAGGTCCTTATCAAAAGAACATAAAACAAAACAAAACAAACAAACAAACAAAAAAACAGTGCCCTCATCAACACCCTTACAAAAATGGAGCAGTTGGTTTTATAGGGATGTCTCCAGGAACGCACCTCAGTGTATAGGAATTGTATAAACACCAAGGTGCGGTTCAGTGAAAGCACTGCTAAGCGCATAGTTAATTATGTAAGTTTTTAAAAGTCAGGGTATGAATGGAATAATGCAGATAATAATAGCAACGATAATCACAGCTGTTTGAGCATTTGTTACATACCTGGTAGAATGTGCATCACGTTATATACAATGGAATTTAATTCTTAAAATGACCTCTTGTGGTAAATATAATCCCATTTCACAAGGAAAATTTAAAGTGCTTAAGGAGTTCAGTCATAGACACTCCATAAGAGTTGGTCAAGAAATGAAACATTTCCTACACCTTAAAACCCCCCACAGGCCTAGTTCTAGCAGTCCTCACTCCCTTAAACATCTATGCTGATTTTTGACATTATGGATTGGTCTGCCTATTTAAAATGTAATATAAATGAAATAATACAGACAGTGCTATTTGTTTTCTGGCAGCTTTCACTCAATATTGTTGGTGGAATTCATTCAGGTTATTGTGTGTAGTTGTAATTTGTTCATTTTAAATAATCTTACAGTTTTCCATTATATGAATATGCCACAATTTATTTACCCATTATACCATCAGTGGACATTTTGTTTGTTTCCAGTTTTTTTTACTATTATGCATACTTCTGTAAATATTCTTTTAGCTAGTCATTAGTTCACATGTGCACCACCTCTGGAGTGGAATTATTGGATCGTAGAAATGAATATATTCAACTTTAGTAGATGAAGCCAAACTCTTTCCCTATATGATTGTCCTTTTCCTTTATATTCATAATTTCATGCTGTGCCTACCTCAAAAATATAGCTCAAATCAATCAAAACTGTTACCTAATGAAAAATTCATAATAAAGTAAGTCCCATGAAAGCTTTCCATTTTTAAAAATAAAATCGTTAAATTTTCTTTGAACAAGCTTAATACCTGAAAGAAGTAAGAGAGAAGTTTTATTCTATTTTAATGATAGGAAATGGTAAATGAGCTACTGCATGCCTAATGCTGTCGGCAGGATGCCCTCCCCAGGGCTCCATGGCATCACCTATCAGACCAAAGCACTAAAATTTCTTTGAACTTGAATTTTAAGTGTTTTGAAATACTGTAATCTTAATTAACTGTGACACATAAATTATTTCATTTTACACCCATGACCAGGAGCATTCAGAATTCTAGGTCAAAGTTTCTGAGTTCTCAGACTAATGTCTATGCCATGAAGAGTTATTATTGCTCCAGGAAAGAAGTATCTTGCCTTCAGTAGAAAGGTACAGAACACAAAGTGACGCTTGCCACTTGATAGAGCTCATGGAATCACTCAGGAAATCTGCTTAATCATTGTCTACCACTGTTCCCTTAGCACTTTAAGGAATGATTTTTTTTTTCAACAAAGAAATATGAAAGGTTCCCACCTGAGTCCCTTGCATCTCATCTGGGAGTTTTGTCAGTTTTTCATGAGAATAGTCTGTGTTTTCATTGAGCTAAAAAAAAGTTAAGGAAGCACTTTCTGGATCACCTAAATGACCACCTCTACTTGAGTGCTTGCCATGGTTGCGGAAATGGTCGTGTTTCTCTTTGGTTGTGCAATAGGATCGGCGCCCGTTTCATGAACAGAGACTTTAGGCTAATGAAAAAAGAGGAGACCATCACATGTTAATGAAGTATTCAGAAGTGCAGCTTTAGAGTTTGTCATTCGAAGTGAAGTATCAAATAGCAAGTGGTAGTTAGGGCATGCCAAACTCACATGATGTAAAAAAGAATTTGTGCTGTAGCACTCAGTGCATTTTCAATAAAACAACATTAAATTAAAATCATTAATTTGAATTTTATTGGTTTGGTGGCTTTGAATTTAATTTATAAACACGTTTTTCTTTATAGCTGTGTAAGAGATAAAGGAACACAGAGTTTACAGAAATACAGAGTTTATATCTACTTCTATTTCCATACATACTTGAGAACATAAAAATAATACAACTAAAAATTTGGAGTCTGTTAGAATTCTTTTCCTTTAAAATGCATCACTGGGGGTTACCCCTGCAGCGACGTCCCCTGGGTCCCACCGATACCACTGCTGCTCCCACCCCTTCAGCCTCCACCATGCATCCGCGACAACAAGCACGACTACCTCTTCAAAGTTGTCCTTATTGGAGATTCTGGTGTTGGAAAGTGTAATTCACTCGAAATGAGTTTAATCTGGAAAGCAATAGCACCACTGGTGTAGAGTTTGCAACAAGAAGCATCCAGGTTAATGGGAAAACAATAAAGATACAGATACTGGACACAGCAGGGCAAGAGCAGTACTGAGCTATAACATCAGCACACTATCGTGGAGCTGTAGGTGCCTTATTGGTTTATGATATTGCTAAACATCTCACATATGAAAATGTTGAGCCATGGCTGAAAGAACTGAGAGATCATGCTGATAGTATCATTGTTATCATGCTTGTGGGCAATAAGAGTGATTTAGGTCATTTCAGGGCAGTCCCTACAGAGGAAGCAAGAGCTTTTGCAGAAAAGAATGGTTTGTCATTTGTTGAGACATCTGCCCTAGACTCTACAAATGTAGAAGCTGCTTTTCAGACAATCCTGACAGAGATCTACCTTACTGTTTCTCAGAAGCAAATGTCAGACAGATGTGAAAATGACATATCTCCAAGCAACAATGTGATTCCTATTCATGTTCCACCAGGCACTGAAAACGAGCTGTATTAGTCAGCCAAAGGGGTGCTGATACAAAATACCAGAAATCTATTGGCTTTTATAAAGGGTATTTATTTGGGGTTAGAAGCTTACAGTTACCAGGCCATAAAGTATAAGTTACTTCTCTCACCAAAGTCTGTTGCCACGTGTTGGAGGAAAATGGCTGCCGAAGTCTGCAAGGGTTCAGGCTTCCTGGGTTCCTCTCTTCCCAGGGCTCATTTCTCCTTGGGCTCAGGGGCTCTGCTTTCTCCACAAGGCCAGCTGTAGACTTTTAGGCGAACAGCTCGTCTTTCTTCCTGAGACCTCTGCCTGTGTTTAATGGAGACTTATCTCCTTCCTCATGCATCTGCTTCTCTGTGTGTTTACTTCCCAGGCTCCAGGATCAAAACTCCAACCTCCCTTCTCTGCAGTGTGGTTTCTTTGTGAGTCCCCGCCCACCAAGGGGGTGGGAACTCAACATCCTATTGATGTGGCCCAATCAAAGCCCCAATCATGATTTAATCAAGTAAAAGTGAAACCTCTGAATCCAATATAATCTAATATGCCCAGAGGAACAAATCAGTTTACAAACATAACCCAATATCTGTTTTTTGGAATTCATAAACAATATCAAACTGCTACACAAGCCAAAGTTGCAGTGCTGTCAGAACATATAAGACGTTTCTCTTCTCCCCTAGAAGGCTATGTATAGTCCATTTCCCAGGTCTGAGATTTAAATATATTTGTAATTCTTATGGTCACTTTTGTGTTTATTACCTCCTAATTGCGAATATTCCCATGTCTTAAGTCTTTTGATTTCAGCTCTATAAAATTACCCACTTGTCCCAAATGACTGCAGCTGTCTTTCATGCTATGGCCTCACTAGCCTAGTTTAATAAACTGAATGCTTGGATCCCTCAGAAAAAAAAGGTATCATTGTAATTTTCAGTATAAACACTGCTCTAACAGATCAGTAATGAGAATAGCTAGTGTTTGTTGACAGCTCTACCCGCATTATCTTTTAGAATTCTCACAAGTACCCTATCAAACAGGTACTATCTCTGGCCAATGTTACAGGTTAGAAAGCTGATATCTAGGCAAGTCAGGCACCTGGCCCAAGGCCCATGTCTTGGAAGTCGCTGAACTAAGGTTCACACTCTTAACTACTATGCTACACTAAGAGCTAGGAGGTATTGGAATGCATCACCAAGAGGAGCAAGTTTTGCCTTAAAATATAAACAAGTTTAGTTGTTTGAGACTATTTCAGAGTAGTCATTGTGCAGACAGAGAAATGAACATCACAGAGTCTCACATGGTCACATAATTCCATGATTCCATGGGCAATGTTACAATGTTTGCACATCCTTTAGGTGTGGACCTCATCTAGGAGAGGTTTGGCTCTCTTGTAACTCACCTCTTCCTGCTACTATCCATCCTCTTTGGTATCCCTTGGAAAATTGTTACTTTCCCTGTCACAATAAGCCACATTCTGAACTATTTCTGAAGAGTACTATCATTGTTTCTTCAGACACTGGACTCAAACTTGGTGGCCACAGCAGGTTAAGAAGAGTTATCCCTGCAAACTGCCATGAAAACCCCAAAGCCACAGTGAGGTGACCTTGAGCTTGTCTTGGGGAAGAGTGAAATCAAGGAGGCAGTGGACAGAGGGGAAGCAAAAGACAGAGCATGCAAAGCCTGCTTAGAGTGGACACCTCTGCCTCTCTGTGAGAGAAAAGGCAGCAATTAAATGGAAACAAGATCTGTCCGGTGTGGTTATATCTTGTTTCAACACAGTAGCATCCTCAGTATTCACTGGACACTAGAGGCCAGGAGAGCTCCAGCTCAGGGACTGGAATCAATGGCTCTGATGTGATATGAAAGAGGAATGAGCACTATTTCAATTATTCTTCTTACAAACAATAAAATGTTGTAAGTTCACTTAAGGTGATGATTCAATTAGATGTATAGAATATTTTCTTGACAGTAAGTAGAAGAAAACACTGGAAAAGAAGTCAAGAAAGATCCAAAACAGTAACTCAAAAAACAAGCAATCAAAACTTGTAAAGTTTAATAACTCTATGCAAATATTCTCGCTGTCCTGATCTTGTGATAATCAGGGTAGGGTAAACATTCACTACATTAGAAACCAAGCATGTGTCCCCAGACCTAGTTTTTCTCCCTAGGTCTGGTTTTTAGAATGCTGGTGATAAACTAAGCCTGATTTGTTATATGACCATCCTGTATGGGAAAAGACTGTAACTTTGGGTATCTTTGGTCAACCTTAAGAGATATAGCAGGGGGACGGATGTGGCTCGGGTGCTTGGGCAGTCATCTCCCTTATGGAGGTAACTGGGATCAATCCCCAGGACCTCCAGGTAAAAAGAAAGAAAGAAAAATATACAACGTGTGTGGGCCACCAGGCCCTGTGCGCGGGTGCACCGTCAGGCCCCGTGAGCGGGTGAGCCACCAGGCCCTGTGCATGGGTGAGCCGCCAGGCCCCAGGTGAGCCGCCAGTCCCCGTGAGCCACACAGCAAGATGATGACGTAACAGGAGAGTGACACAAGGGAGAGCCAAGATGAGACGCACCGAAAAGCCAGGAACTAAGGTGGCACAGGCAGTAGGACGCCTCTCTTCCACATCGGAGTTTCCAAGGATCGAATCCCAGTGAAGACAGGAGGAGAGGGATGAGAAGAGAGGACAGGAAACGGACACAGAGAGTTGCCCAGAGAATGGACACAGAAACAGCAAAAACGGGGTAGGGGGGTAAAAATGGATAAAAGTAAATAAATAAATAAACAAATCCTTAAAAAAAATGTATAGGGGAGGAAGATATGGTCTATAGTTAGTAGTAATAATTTGACGATGCTCTTTCATGATTTGTTAACAGATGTTTCACAACAATGCAGGGTGTTTGTGGAGGGGCGATGTGTGGGAGCCCTGCATGATGTTATGCACATTTGTTTTGTAAGTTCACGATGTTTACCGAACACTTATAGTTTATGTATGTTCATGTATGAGTGATATACTTCAATAATTTTTTTTTTTAAAAGTTTAATAACTCTTCATTTAGGACTGAAAATTGTTTTGTTTTTTTTTTTTCAATTAAACTTTTGAAAGCAGTCCTCTTCAATGAAATTTCCAATGCGCTAATAATTCTGCCACGATCATTTTCTTCTAAATTTTTCTAATGTGTATCTTTCTCTTTTTAAATTAATTATGAACTATTTTTAAACACAAAAATAAATGTAATATGTGTAATATGTACATAACAGGTGAGAAAGAGAGAAACACCTATGTACCCACTAACCAGCTTAAGGAAAAGAACATCCCCCATACATGTGAAGCTCTTCAAGGACCCTTCCATGTGAGCATTCAACATCCTCACTCCTAAGGAGCCCACTAACATGAAATGCTCTGTTTATCATTTCTTTGGTTTTCTTCACAGTTTTTTAAAGTGTGCATGTATCTCAAAATAATATCTTCTGACTACTGATATATTGATTTCTTTATACTGCTATCTTAAACTTGTTGCCATTTATCCTTCCTTCCTTCCTCTCCCTCCTTCCTTCCTTTCCTCCCACTCATCCTCTCTCCCTCTTTCCCTCCATCCCTTCCTTGTTTTTATCTTCTTTTGGACATATAGAGATTTTAATTTTTTCAGTCCATTATTTTCCTTACAACAAGATGGAAATTTTACAGTCTATTTCTATGTTTTTCAGTAGTTGCCCTTTAAATTTTAACATGAATACTTAATGAAATATACAATTAGTCAAAATCTTTACCCTTTTCCCAAATAATACAAGGACTTTAGAACAAATTAACTCTGATCACCCACATCCCAGCATGCATGTTATTGTATAAGTCTTTTGATCCTCTCCCATTTTTAATCCCCCAAATTAGTCATTATTAATATTGTTTTGTTTTAAACAGCCAATGTTGTGTAAATTACAAACATTTTTGCCATTTTCTTTGCCCATTGTGTTTTCTTGAGTCTCTGACCTCTCAGATTATTTTCCTTTGGCCTAAAATAGATCTTTTCATAGTTCTTCTCAAATGGTCTCTAAGTGTAAACACTCCCAGGTTTTTTTGCTCTGATAATGATTTGATTTTACACTTGGTATTAAAGAGTAATTGTTCTGAATATAAAATTCAAAGTTGATCGCTATTTTCTCTCAGCACTTTTTGTTTTTGTTTTGTCATATATGTTCTGTCTTTGGTATTTACAGAATTATTTTTATTTTATGAAATTTAGGATCATTGTGCTTTCTAAATTTGATAATTCATATGTTTCATCAGGTCTGAAAATTCTTTAGTCATTACTTTTTCATGTATTGTCTTTTCCCCATTTTTTCTATTACTTATTTCTGAAATTCTAACTTGATACATCATAAACTTTCTCACTCCATGTCTTAAATTCTCTTATATTTTTCCATCTCTTTGTTTCTCTCTGCTGCATAATGGATAATTTTTCAGGCATAACTTCATGGTCACTAATTCTCTTTTCAACCATGTCTAATCTACCATTTAACTCAACCCTGGAGATTTGAATGACTATATTTTTCATTTTTAGAAATTCTAGTTTGGGTCTCTGTTATTTTAAGTCTTCTGAGCAGCTGGGACCAACAAGGGATTAGAAGTCCAGGCGATTTATTAGGGGAAATGCCTCCAAGGAAAAATGGCAAGAGAGTCAGAGGGGTTTGGAAAGCCATTGGATTCCACAGCAGCTGTGACTCATATGAAGAAGAGAGGGAAGGAAAGAAGGTCAAGTGAAGGCCTCATAGGCTGCAGTGCAGTTCTAAGAAAGTTTGGCAAGGCAGAAAGAGGAGAGGTGGAGTCTTTGAGTCAAAGTCACCCATCAAAGGAGTCCTATATCTTCCAGGAAAAGACCTGTCTTAGTATCCCTGCTGCACTCATCCAGTGGGAAACATGGATTTAGTGGTATGGTAGTAATGGGTTTCAAAATGCAGCAGCTAGGACCACTGGCCAATTCCTCTCCCTGTAGTCAGAGATATGAGAATTGCATTTTCATTGCTGCCAGAGCCAATCCCTTGCACCACACAGATCTACTTCTTTATGCAGGTTTGGAGAGCAGTTCCTTCATGGTTCCTATGGGCCTCTCAGAAGAGGGAAGTTTAGTGGGGCCACTTATAACCCCTGTTGCTTCAGCTAATGTTGGGAATCTACTCTTTATCTGTATTTTAGTTTCCTAGCTGCTAAAACAAATCCCATTCAATGGGTTGACTTAAACAACAGGAATTTATCAGCTCATGGTTTTGAGGCTAGGAGAAATCCAAAATCAAGGCATCAGCAAAGTGATACTTTCTCCCCAAAGACTGTGACATTCTGGGGATGACTGCCAGCAATCCTGGGTTCTTGGCATTCCCATCACATGGCAATGCACACGGTGTCATCTTCTCCTTTCTCTTCAGGGTCCTGTTGGCTTCCAGCTTCTGGGTGCTTCTCTCTGTGACCAATTTCCTTTGCTTATAAGGACTCAGACATATTAGATTAAGGCCCACCCTCATTCAGTTTGGACACACCCTAACAAATAACATCTTCAAAGGTCCTATTTACAAATGGGTTCATACCCACAGAACCAGAGATTGAGATCTGAATATGCTTTTTGTGAAGTTCATGATTCAACCCCCAACAATCCTGTTTATCCAATATCCATTCTAAATTTCACATTACAAGTTTGTGTGACACAGATTTTCATATCTGAAGGATCCAAATGTTTGATAATTTTATCTTCTTTAGACTCTGGCTGCTGCATGTATCGATTCACAATTACAATGGGGCAAGGAAGTACCAGGAAGTGCCTAAGTGGATCACATAGGTTCTATATCCATTCTTCCTGCCCACATTGTGTAAAAGCAGCTCTAACTCCTCCTGCTGATCAGGGTACCACTATCATGATGCATCTTCTCTCCAATGGTCCCTGGCACAACAATTACAAAGTATCCTGATTTCAGCCACAATTTGTATCCAATGCAGCCCTTGCTATGTCCCTTAGAAAGAGTACATCCCCTTTGGGGGGCCAGGTTCTCAAACACTGCAAAGCACAGAGTTGTGGAAATGAGAAGCATGAAATCCCCCAGTGGGTCTTTGGGAGTGATAGTAAATGTTTCCACTCATTGGTTCTTATTGGAGACACATTACCATGTAAGAGACTCGGATAAAATGCTTATACTGCATCCTGAAGATATATCCTTTCAGAATTTGCCTGCAAATTGACACTCAGCTCCACCTTTAGAAGGACATTCAGGGAGGCAGATGTGGCTCAAGCGATTGGGTTCCCAATATGTGATTGGGTTCCCTGGTTCAGTTCCTGGTATTTCCTAAAGAAGACAGCAAGCTGATGTGATGGGCAGATGGGGCGAACAGACATAGCAAGATGATGCAGCAGGAGACATGGAAGAAAGACATAATGAGAGACACAACAGAGCAGGGAATGGAGATGGCTCAAGCGATTGGGTGCCTCCCTCCCACATTGGAGGTCCCAGTGCTTCCTAAAGAAACAAGGAAGACAAACAGACACCGCAAGTGCAATAAATAAATAAAATCTTTTTTTTTTTAAGTAAAAAAAAAAGGGCATTCATTCATTCTATGATGTCAGGTGCCTATGGAAAATGTGGTTTGTGATACAACCAGTGGGTCCCATGATCAAAGGCCCACATATACACTTCTTTCATTCTAAAGTGGGTGTCCTCTTTGGATCCTATGCTGTGTGGTTTTCCATGTCTGTATATAAGGCATTACATAGTCCCCAGATAGTTGCACAGACTTTTCAGACAGGAAAGGCAAACCCACGCCCTGTGAGAACAAACTGCTGACCGTTCCAGGCTGGAAGGGATCCATACAGTCAACTTGCCACTATGTGACCAGTTGGTCTACTATAGAAATAATGCCATATCAGAGACCATTGCTGGCATATTGATAGTCAGAGGCAGTAGTAGCTAAATACCCTTGGTACATGCTGTTGGGTCCAGGTATAACCTCCATCTCTGCTACCATGGCCACAAAGTTTCTGTGCCCATCATTTCAGATTTGGGATGGCTGATGACCAAGTCTGGATAACATCAGCTGACCAAGATGCTTCATCTTCTTGATTTTCAGTGCCTCTTCCATGGAAGATATTAACATACAGTTAAAAACTTCATAATTTATTCCCACACACATACATTCATCCACATGCCTATATCCCAGACTTCCTCATTTTTGACCTCCTGATCTTTTTCCTTCCAGATTCCCAAAGATCACTATGCCTTTGGTGACTTCCCAGAAATTTGAATGTATTTTCACCTCCAGTCATTCTTTCTTCCACACAAAGTTTATTGCCAGGTGCATTTGCTTGGAACTCTACCCATTGAGGAGGTTTGCCTGCTCCACTATCTTTCAGAACCAGCCCTGAATGTGGATGTAACACAGCTGCCTTTTTCTTTTTCTTTTTTTTGCTTGCACCCAGGTACTTAGTCAACTCACCCATAAACCAAGTTCAGGCTTTTACCTCCTCTTTCAGCTCTTTAACCCACCCCTCTGGCCATAAGTACAAGCTAGGAAAGAGGCACTGGTGCAACTGTCATGGGTTACAATGAGGTCTGGGTTACCAGCTCCTGCAGCTTACTCATACCTTCCAGCCCTGCTTTGGGTCAATCTAAGATATATAATTTCCATCTTACTGTGGACTACTGGATCTTCCAAACTTAATGACTTGGTGGGTCTGACTGAACCCAGTTCATAATGTCAAATTCTGGATATATGATCACTTTATGTCCCAAATGTTGAGTGTTCTGTCTCTAACAGTGTCCAGTAATATGCCAAGATCTTTCTCTTGAAGGCCTTATAAGTCTGCTGCAGTTGGGATAGACATGCTCTGAATCCCAATAGCTTAGGTTGTGATTCTCCCATTGGAGTTTGTCAAAAGCACCATACTGCATCTTTCCCAACTACTGACACCTCCAACATTATAGGGCCTTCAAAATGGTGTGGTCTGAGTGGGAAATCTAATAGTACCACAGCCTGGACCTTTTTTATTCCTGGCCCACTCAAAGATGGCAGGCTTCCATGTCACCTGGTACATGGACCAGAGCTCAGATTAACCCTTTTAAAGTGGCATTGAATTAGAGTATATATTGCTAAGTAATAGAATGTGTAATACATTATAGTCATTGTTATTGCCTTCTTTTCCATTCTTTTGTATACATTTGTTGTGTATAATTGCTTCTCGACCTTTTGGCTAAGGTCAAGTGTCATGGATACATCATAAAAGAATAATGGTGATGATAATAATGGCATATTGAAGTGGTTCTCCCCATCACTGTCCTCAGTTTGCATCCTTACTTAGTTCTTTGACCTTGAGTTATTTTTCCCTCTATGCTCTTTTGCATTTGTACCTCGTTTTTAAATAATTGTATTAGACCCTCATGTGAATTTTCTCTGCAAAATTGCTAGTGACTCTTTGCATTTTAAAGTTAATGTTCTCAGAGGTGTGTGTTCATGTTCTCAAGATAGGCATCATCGTCACACAGGGGGCCTCTAAACAGAAATATAAACAACCCTGTATTCACTAATTTTTGTGGAATTGTTACCCAATATTTATTCAAACATAGTAAGTTACAGCACGTTTACCTCATTGCCATCATATCACATACATTTTACATTTACTCCTCTTAAATTCAACTCAATTAAGCCCATATCATACTAGGAGACTGAAGAAATGTTTCTTGCACACTATGAATAACTTTATTTTACGGATATAGTCAAATTTAACTACCCACATAATTAGCCACCCCTAAAATTAGGGAACTATAAAAATCGAACGGTTATATCATAAACATTAACTCATCCTTGGCACACAAGTACTTACCAACAATACACAAAAATGTTTGTATTTTCATTTGTTAATCCCTGTGCCAAAGACAATGAGGCAGTGCACTGTAGGTACTTTTTTTTTTTTTTTTTTTGGT
>JAQZBX010006096.1:0-13974 GCA_029593785.1 Cabassous unicinctus | reverse complement strand
TATTTCATCCAAACAGCTACTTTGGATGAGGTCTGTACTATGCAGTTTCTATTTAAAAGAGACACCCAGACTTAATCTTATGAGCATCTTGGATCCTTCAAAAGAGGATAAAACACAGTCAATGGACATGTTAAACAAATACTAGTCTGTTGGTTGATCTTTACAACAGCATGCAGGATATTTATGGTAAAACTGGAGATGATTCATATTTCTATTAAGTCTTATTTGATATTACCTTTTTTTTTTTAACAGCCAAGTAGCATCAAAACATACACTTTTTGTCTGAAAGAACATATTTTTTGGATGTGGAAATACATGTCCATTTACACTTCTTTTAAAGAGCAGATAGTCAAGGAAAATAGCCCGACGGCATCAATGAGGCTGATATTATCCTGTGCATGAAAATCAGAATTATAAACACACCATGCTTAACAGAGGATCTTAACTGATAAGATCTTGCTACAAGCTGTAAGCGTTTTCTTTTCCTCAACCCCAGCCAATAAGTGTGCCTAGAATAGTAATTGCTTAGCTATTAAAAGCAATTAAGAGCAGGCTATTTGCTCACGTGTATCTTAAAGCAGATGAAATATCCGACTGTATATCTGTTTTGTAGCCACTTGTGGTTCTTCTCCCTCCTGTTACTCAGGTCCTTCATCCTCCTTAGCATAGCCACCCTCTACTGCCCTCGACAACCAGTTCTCCAGAGAAAAGCACTCCTCTTATTGGAGGCGGGCTTTCAGGAAAACTATTCAATCATTTATCCAAGATCTTTTTGATGCCTATTACGTATCAATACCGTGCGAGGCATTAGTGAGTTGGAAATATAAACAGCACAATTCCTGCTCCCAAGGGGTTCCAGAACAGCGAGGAGACTCACAGTCTTCTGTACTAGTGCAGGAAGAGACAGGGGTACACGGTCCAAGGAGAACGTGAAGGAGGAACTATGCTTGTGGTCAGGGACGTTTTCTTAAGTGAGGCAACGTGGGAGCTCTGCTTTGAGAGATGCAGAAGAGGTGCATACAGACAAGATGCATACAGACAAGGAGCTCTGCTTTGAGAGATGCAGAAGAGGTGCATACAGACAAGAGGTGCATACAGACAAGAGGTGCTTCTGGAAAGTGAACACTGCCCATGGAAAGGCACAGTACACGTGAAGAGCTGTTGGCTTGTTGTGCCTGGAATATGCTCTGCAAAGGAGGGAGTGGGGAAAGTTGACGCGATCGCAGAAAGCAGTGGATTGTAAACCAGTGAGGCAGGGTGATGTAATGCATTTCACTGATTCTAAGAGCCTCATCTTTCACATTTGAACATCTCTGAGCTTGAGATGCATCTTTCACAGGTGGGCATCTAGCAGTGGGATGCTAGCACATGGACAAAGCTGGCCATAGCTGTTCCAGGTTTCAGATGAATTTTGGTAGCAAGTTGGGTTGTTGTCATTAAAATGTCTTTAAAAAGAATGAAACAAAAAGAATTATTGTTTATGCAGAAAGCCATGTAATAGAGTAATAGGGTTTATATTTGATATTAGAGAAGCAAATATGTCTAAAAGGATTTTTTCAATAAATATAAGCTTAAAATTCTAAGTGATAAAAAACATTGTCGCAGTTTAATTGGCATTTTTTTCTTGCATAGCATTACGTAAAGTAATGATGCATCTTATAATCAGTGGTAGCTTAGATGTGGTAAAATATGGTATTATTAATTGAATGCAGAAAAACTCTGTGGTCAGATTTGTCATCCTTTTTTGCTTTGGTTTTGCTAGAATAAACTCTCCCAAACTATGAAAAGGTAGTTTTCTCCTTTCTCTTTAAAGAATGGGCAGTCAGGTCTTGTGTTGTTAGTTCTGGGACCCTGTGCACCATGCAGAGATGTTGTAAACTTCACATTTCAGATGAGTTGGGCAACCCTGAGGATACATATACACACACAAACACACACACACACAAGTTGACCATGTGACACAGTTGGCCTACAGTGGCCTAGATCTTTTAGGAATACTAGCCAGGCTGGTATGACAATCAGGACACAGGGTCAAAGTCTGGACCTTGTATCAGGCTCAAAACTCCATGGAGCCAATTCCATTGAATATATAAGTGCCAGGAAGTCAAGAGGGAAGCTAGGGAAGATTTAGAGTCTACAATGAGAAATATCATACTGTAGGTTTTTAAATCAGAAGTGGTGGTCAACATAGGCCTGGTAAGTGGGAGAGTTGGAGATGCCCAATCAGATAGAAGCGAGAAGATGGATGAGCCTGATCCACAGGTGGAGATAGTTGCCTTCTTATTTCCTCCTTCTACAGGTATTAGGCAGTTGGGCTGGCAGGGGCTGGGCCACAGAGACCTGATAAAGCCAGCAGGACAGTCAGAGGGCAACAGGATCAACACATTGCTGAACGAAGCCCAGGCAAGGGAGTCAGACTCACCTCCAGGCTCTTCCAATACCAAAGCCTTTTTGAAATCCTAGCTCTTTGGTGAGGATATAGAGAGGATGAACAGACCTGTGGGCAAGTAAAATAGGCATTCATAGGCCAGATCAAAAGGGGAAAAGGTCTGTTCTAATATGAGAACAAGATATCAGATTCAAAGATTTAAGAATTAGTAGCTAGTGATCCTGACACTTGCTCTCCATGACATCCCATGGAGTGTTTGGCGTGGTGTGGACCAAACATCTGGGTAATTTAAAAACTTCACGTTTATCCTGCTCACTAAAGTGCATGGCCAAGAACTGGAAGGCAAAGCAGCGCATGGTTGACACTGAATCAGAAAACAGATTGGAATTGCCAGATGACAAAAAGAGACCCTTGTCGTTCAAAGTGTGGTTCACAGACCAGAAGCCTGGGTATCATGTGGGAACTTGTTAGAAATGCAGAATCTCATGCTCATCACCATCCCTACTGAATCAGAACCTTCATTCCACCTCCGCCCCCCTCCCCTCCAGGCGACACACCTGTGCACTGAAGTTTGAGAAGAATCACTGGAACATTTGTCACTATCACTGTCATCACAGGCACCAGTTAGCCTATACTGTGCTTTACATGAATTAGCTCATCGAAAGCAGTAAAGAAAGCATTATTATTATTCCATTTCAGAGATGAGATAACTGACATACAAAAATATTTTAACGCTTGGAATTGTAACATTACAAGTGGTCAAGCCAGGATTCAAGCTCACATCCTTAGAACCCTAAATTATGAGTTCTTCGTTACAATTTTCTTATACTCAGAAATAGTCATACCCATAAATAGAAAGACCATTGGCATAGCATTATGTTTGATTACGAAAAATGAGTATATTATAGAGACAAATAAACAGATGAAAAGAGAAAGATTCATCATCATGACCAAGAAATTTTCAAAGTGAGTTAATGTCAAACTTAAAACAGGGAAGTTGAGTGGAAAAGGCAAGGTAGAGGGAGGATTGCTAGAAGAATTTCTTCATTGATTATTGCAACGTTAAAAGATTTCATGTTCCACAGAAATATTTATTTGAGAGAAAAACAAAAATTAACATTTTATGTTTCATCTGTTTTGACAAATACATAATTGCCCTTAGCCTGGCAAAGATTTTCCCTGTTGTCCCAAATGAAAACTGACTAAATGTGACATGAGTTTAGAATTAATCCCTACTGTAGTTAGGATTTGCTACAAGGCAGCTGGTTCTTATTCTCATTTCTTGCGGATCATGTGCTGATTATGACAGACTTATTAAATGTCTTCAGGAGACTATCTGTGAAGCTGGTTTTAGCTGTTTCTGATAGTTCCTGAGTTTTATCACAAAATTTCTGCCTGCTTCTCTTGATTTAAGGGTGGTTTACATTAAGTAACTGAGAGATAATAATCAGAAAGAAACGGCATACCTCAAAATCTGAAACAGGGCTATTTTAATCAGCACACTTTAATTTAAATTACTTTTAGCTTCTTTTTTCAAAGGGAAATTCCAGATTTCTAGCGTTTATAATTCTTCCCATTTAAAATATTACTTTGAAGTGTGGACAAAGCACAGACGGTGGCTACATCTACATGATGCAATCACAGGCAAAAAGAGGACATTCTGTCAAAACGACTTCCCACCACTGTCCAAACCAACCCAAAGCCTCCTGGATAGCTGCGTCCTCGGTCAGAAGCTCCACTAGGGAGGGCTTTTAAAGCACCCCTCCCTTATCAATGGGACAGTTTCTCTGGGCTCTTCCTCTGGTTCCCAAACCTCCTACCTCACCTTTTCCAAATCCCCATTGCTAACCTTTCGCTTCAAATCCTTCCTTGTTCTCTATCCTCTGTGGAAGGCTTAAGAGTTCAGATAGTCTCTTCTTTACTCAGGGTATGGACTCTGGAGTGCTCCAGACAGTGCTAGGGTTTCTTCCTTCTTTTTCTCCCTTTTGTAGCCCGGATAGCAGTCCTGCGAAAAGGGATGATGGAACTTGTCTGGTCTCTGGAGGACACTATGGCATTCTAGTAGCTTCAGCTCAGTCGGCCTGGCTGAGACCTTTGCCCCAAAGTCAGTGCATCTGTGCATGGATACCTTCTTGTTCTGGTCAGGTGTTCCCAGCACAGGTCAACTAGCCCCACGGAGAATGGGAATTATTTGCTCTGACAGATGACTTAAAGGTTTAAAAGTTCCCATAATCCTGGGGTGTTATGCTTCGACTATTGCAATCTGTTAAGTTGGTGGCAGCAGGGAGCAGATCTATTGTATTTGTTCATTTACTTGCAAAATAGTTCTTAAAATTTTTCATGAGGTGTAATTTATATACAGTACAATGCATAGACCTTAAGTTTACATTTTGATGAATTTTGATTAATTATACAAAAATGTAACTCATAACCCAAATCAAGATATAGAACATTTCCATCCTATAAAATTCCTTTGTGCCCCTTTCTAGTCAATATCCCACTCCAGAGACAACTGTTATTCTGATTTCTATATAAATGAAGTCATCCAGAATGTACTCACTTGTGTTTCTTTTGCTCAACATAATGTTCTTGAGATTCATCTGTGTGTGTGTATCAATAGTTTCTTTTTTTTTTTTTTTACTGTTGATTTGTATTCCATTGTGTGAATGGATGATAGTTCATTTATCTATTCACCTGTTGATGGATACCTGCTCTGTTTCTAGGTTTGGGCTATGCAGGTTTTGTTTCCCTGGAGAACCCTAACTAATACAGCTTGGTACCAGGAGTGGTACAAAGGTAATATTCACTGAGCTAAATGGCTGAGAATTTTCCAGATTTGAAGAAATTAGAAGTCTTTAGATTGAAAGAACATACTGATTATAAAATAAGTAAAATCCCACAACTGGACACATTGTATCCAAAATACAGAACATTGGGGATAAGGAGAAAATATTAAAGGCTACCATATAGAAAAAGCAAATTACATGCAAATGCATACTAATCAAACTGGGAATACTCTGTCAATAGAGAATAGAATAATATACAGTCAAATTATACGTCAATGAAACAACTTCTAAAGCATGCACTTTAACAAGAAGAAAAGTGAACCCAAATGCAAGAAGCAATAGTGAGCAAAAACATGTAAATCTAAGTAAGTGTTGATGTACAAATATAATGTCACGTGCGTTAAAAACCCTAATAATAAAATATAATGTATAACTTTTTAACCAGTAGAGAGGAATAAAAGGGACTCATGCATATTCCAGTAATACAATAGAAGACAGGAAAGGAATAAAAAAGAAAAGAAAGAAAAAGCCAATAAAGACATTATAACCAGAACACACAAATAAAATAGTAGAAATAAGTCCAAATATATTAGCAATCCAGTGAATGTAGATGGATTAGTTTTGTTTGATGAAAGACAGCAGAGTCACAGATAAAAATTTTTTAAAATACAGCTATGTGCTTTGTTGTTGTAACAAAAAGAGACGAACAAAAAGATAAAGTACAGGAAATAAAAATGAAAAGGATTGGAAAACATAGGATTGTTACATCTATCAGTAAATTATTACTTTTATTTGCCCAGTAATGATGCTCTTTGCCTCCCCGTCAATTAATATGACTGTGCCAACTTTCTTTTTATTAGGATCATTTTGTTTCCTTATGTTTTAGGTATGCCTTTCATGAAGAACATATACAGTAGTTTGGGTTTTTTTTGTTTTGTTTTGTTTTGTTTTTGTTGCATCATCATGAGCCAGCTCTCCGCACAGGTCACCTTTCCACGAGGGTCAGCTCGCCTTCACCAGGAGGCCCTGGGAACTGAACCCAGGACCCCCCTATATGGTAGATGGGATCCCAATCACTTGAGCCACATCCGCTTTCCTACAGTAGTTTTTAAAGAATGAATACATATGGAAAACAAAGAACCTACTTTTAAATATTTTATACTTATGACTAAGAAAAGAAAATCTAACGGAAATTAAATAAAATGTAGAGCATAGTGAACATGATTTCATTCCATCACTTTAAAAACAAAGTGGCATAAAATCCATGGAAAGAGTAGATTATTCAATAAATTATGCTAGAACATTTGAATCTCCATGTGAAAACATTAAGTCATATCTCTCCCTTATACCAAACATACACATACACACAATCACATATACAGACACATATTCCAGATGGATTAAATACCTAAATGTGAAAAGGCAAAACTTTAAAATTATATGAAGAAAGTATGAGAATATCTTTATAACCATAAAGGTTAGAAGGATCTCCTAAACCAGACAAAAATAGAAAAATTATAAAGTAATAAATTTGGCTACTGTCAAAAAAGTATAGGAAGAAATACACCATTAATAAAGTTAAGCCTTAAAATGATAGATGTCTGCAGTACATATAATTGACAACAGATTAGTGTCCTGAATACAATGTTTTAAAATGCCTCTAAATTAATAAGAAAAAAACAATCCCAAAGAAAAGCTGTCAAATTCACAGATGAATTCACTAGAATGACTATGAATATATATGCATAAAGCTATTCATTGTCACTAGTAATCAAACCAATACAAATTAAAACAATAATATACAACTTCAAACAATTTTTAATTGACAGTACCAAGTATTAGTAAGCACATTGAGAAATGAGCACTCTTATACAATGATTATTAAAAGGTGATACAGTGTGACCACAATCTGGTACCATCAAGTAAATATGAAAACGCACATATCCCATTATTCAGAAATTCCATCTCTTGTTATACACCACAAAGATATTGTTGAACATGTGCACAAGGAAACATATACAAGGATATTCTTTGTAGTATTGTAACAGTAAAAATTTTAGGCCAATCCAATATCATCAATAAGGGAATGGATAAATGAGGAATATTCATGTAATGATTTACTATAAAGCAGTTTAAATTAATAAACTAGATCCATATGTATTAACATAAGGTTGAGTGAAAAAAGCAAAACAAAAATAAGTCATTTACATCAATTTTTAACAATGCTATACAGTGTTGGTAAGTATATACAAATGCAGTATAACTACAAAAACATGGGTGGGTAATTGTACTGCATATGTATGCATCGATTGACTCATCCTTTCACAAAAGATTTTTCTATAGCATGCAATGCTGTCTGAGCATTTTATCCACAATAGAACTTCTTTCGAAATTGGAGTCAGTCCTCTCCAAACCTGCCACTACTTTATCAGCTAAGTTTATATAATATTCTAAATCCTTTGTTGTCATTTTAAACGCCACTTGTAAAAGGAAGAGGAAAGATGCAGGATTCAAAGCATCTCCACCAGGAGTAGATTCCATCACAGGGAACCACTTTCTTTGCCCATCCATAAGAAGCAACTCCTCATCTGTTCAAGTTTTATCATGAGATTGCAGCAATTCAGTCACATCTTCAAGCTCTATTTCTCATTCTAGTTCTCTTGCTATTTCTACTGCATCTGCAGTGACTTACTCCACTGAAGTCTTGAACCCTTGAAAGTCATCCATGAGGGTTGGAATCAACTTCTTCCAAACTCCTATTAATGTTGATGCTTTGACCTCTTCCCATGAGTCACTACTGTTCTTAATGGGACCTAGAATGGTGAATCCTTTCCAGAAGGTTTTCAATTTGCTTTGCTCAGATCAATCAGAGGAATTACTATCTATGGCAACTATAGACTTACAAAATATATATCTTAAATAATAAGTCTTAAAAGTCAAAATGACTCCTTGATCCATGGGCTGCAGAATGGATGCTGTGTTAGCAGGCATAAAAACAATATTTATCTTGCTTCACATCTCCATCAAAGCTCCTGGGTGACCAGGTGAATTGTTAATGAGCAGTAATGTTTTGAAAGGATTCTTTATATCCAAAGCAGAAGGTTTCAACAGTGGGCTTAAAATATTCAGTAAATCATGTTGTAAACATATGTGCTGTCATCCAGGTTTTGTTGTTCCACTTATAGAGCACAGGCAGATTAGATTTAGCATAATTCTTAAGGGCTCTTGGATTTTGGGAATAATCAATGAGCATTGGCTTCAACTTAAAGTCACCAGATGCATTAGCCCTAATAAGAGAGTCGACCTATCTTTGAAGCTTTGAAGCCAGGCAATGACTTCTCTTCTCTAGCTATGAAAGTCCTAGATGGCATTTTCTTCCAATAGAAGGCTGTTTGAGCTATATTGAAAATCTGTTGTTTAGAATATCCACTTTCATCAATTATCTTAGCTAGATCTTCTGGGTTACTTGCTACAGCTTCTACATGAGCATTTGCTGCTTCACTTTGCAATTTATGTTATGGAGGTGGCTTCTTTCCTTTAAACCTCATGAACCACCTCTGCTAACTTCAGACTTTCCTTGTGCAGCTTCCTCACCTCTCTCAGCCTTCACAGAATTGACGAGAGTTAGGGCCTTGCTCTGGATTAGGCTTTGGCTTCAGAGAATGTTGTGGCTGGTTTGATCTTCTATCCAGACCACTAAAACTTTCTCCGTATCAGCAATAAGTCTGTTTTGCTTTCTTGCCAATCGTGTGTTCACTGGAGTAGCACTTTTAATTTCCTTCAAGAACTATCCCTTTGCATTCACAACTTGGCTAACTCTTTGGTGCTTTTAGCCTATCTCAGCTTTCAACATGCCTTCCTCGCTAAGCTTAATCATTTATAGCTTTTGGTTTAAAGTGAGAGATGTGTGACTCTTCCTTTCACTTGAACAATTAGAAGCTGTATATTTGAAGTAGTTATGTTGATTATGTGGATAATGGATATTGCTTGCCTAGGGCATACAGTGCTTGAAACACAGTAACTATGCAATAAATGGTAATCATTTTCATTATTAAATGACAAGACTGATTTTGATTATTTTAACATGACAAAATTAACTATTCAATTGGTTTGAAACAGTAGTAAGCAACCCAGTTTTTTGACCCATCAAATATTGTTCAATAGGCCTTAGGATACACCCCATAAATGTGCTCCAGAGCCCCCCAGCCGGGGCAGACACAAGTCACCCACCAAGAAGAATCACATCACTGGGCTAATGTCTGGTGTTCAGTATAATTAAAATTCTTTGGCATTTATTTTCATTTTAATACTTAAAATTATATCACTTGTTCAGATTTCCTCACGTAGTTTTATCTTTATTATTTAATGTACTGTCTGCTTTTCTTGATTCAGGAAACTAGATTTTGCTTAGATCTTTGTCAGTGACAATTTCTAGTTTAAAATTTTTCACTTTTCTCCTATTTGCCTGATATCAGAACAACAGCAGAAAGGCTAAGACACTATTTCATTATTTTGTCTAAACAATGGGAAGCAGGTGCTCACACCACTGAGTTACACCTACTCCCCTGTCGTGCCTATTTTATCTGGTTCTGTTTCTTAATGGGAAAATGTCATTTGGATGAAGCAATCAGTCCAGGAAAGAATGGTTGGCAGAGCGTTATCAGTGGAACTGGGTTCACGTGGTAAGCAGTTCAACAAAATGCTTGTTTTAAATGTGTGTGCTCTTTTAAATTGAGTAGCAAGATGTCTCCAAAGCAGTCAATAAAGGTCTTTTTAGGATAATAGAGATTTTTCTCAGACCAACAGTTCCCATCACCATGATTGTGATGCTCCTTATTTGTCAAGTGGCTTAGACAAAGCTTGCCTTACTTGGAAACGTCAGCTTTCTGCAAGGCATAATCAAATTCCACAGCCATTATTAATTTAATAGACACCAGTCACTACACATGGAAGGCACTTCCACACACTATAATTTGATCTTCTTATTACTCCCTGTAATAATTTTACCATCATGTCCTAAAACTGGCCTAGAAGAAAGAATAGGAATCTGGGGGGTGAACAATCGGCAGTTGTACTTCTTTAAGACCTCCTTTGCCTGAGAAATTTTGGGGGAAAAAAAAAACACGAGGAGGGACTGGATTTACATCTATGGAAGACATACAGTGAGTTAGGCTCTGTGCTAAGCAGACACTATCTTCATTTCATTTATTCCTTGCAACCACAATGCAAAGTGAGCAGAGGTTGTTTCTACCACGAAGCTACAAAAGCTTAAGCCTCAGGCCTCTCCCTTCCATTGGCCTATCCAAAGACCTGGGAACTTCAAGACACATCAAGAAAACTGTTCAGAATGAAATACAGAGATAAGAAAAGAATTTGAAAAACAAGCAGAGCATCAATGAGCTGTGTGACACCTACAAGCAGTCTCATATACATGTAATTGGATTAAGGATCCTCACCTGAGAAAGGAAGAGGAAAGCGACGGGAATGAGCAGGTGTGGAAGTCTTAACTGTGACGTACACTTGGCAAAGCCTCAGCCAACCTGGCAGGGGGCTCGGGAGTGAGTGTGCCCATCAGAGTGAACTGGGTCAGGTCCCAGTGGCCTCACATCACTCAATCATCAGATACAGATGCCCCAGGAAGGTCGTGAGCTCAGCTGAGGAATCGCTATGCAGGTGAGGGAGACAGTCACCCAGCTGACAGCTAAAATGATCTGCTCAGTGCACTCACTGTACCTGGGCAACAACTGCTTCCTTAAAGAGGTACCTGCTGGCACAGCCCTGTGTCTACCACAAAGAGCACGGGCTTTGGAGCCAGACTGTTTGTTTTCAAATCCCTACTCTGCCACTTTAGGTAAGATAATTATCTTCTCTCTGTTTCACTTTCCCCAAGTATATGATAGGACTAGTAAAAGTACCTACCTTCTGGGGATTAGAGAGGATTAGATGAGTTGATAGATGTAAAGCACTTAGAACCCTGCCTGGCCAAAAGTAAGTGTTCTATAAATGTTTACTCTTATTGAACACATTATCTCATTTACTTTTTCTGTTGACCCTACAATATTCTTATCTCCATTTTGCAAATCAGGTCAAGCAACTTGCCTACAATGACTGAGGTAGTACATGGCAGGACCAGAATTCAAACCTGCTTCTCTTTGGGTCCAAAGGTTACTTGTATGATTAAATAACTTTCTATTGTTGTTATGTTGTTTGCTTCTCCCATTTTAGTTTCTCTGCTGCTAAAACAAATACCATACAGCGGGTTGGCTTAGATAATGGGAATTTATTGGCTCACAGTTTTGAGGTGAGGAAAAGTCCAAAATTGAGGCATCAGGAAGGTGGTGCTTTCTCCTTGAAGACTGTGGCATTCTGGGGCTGGCTGCCAGTGATCCTTGGGTTCTTAGCTTTTCTGTCACAAGGCAATGCACATGATGCTGCCTTCTCCAGGTTCTTCTCCTTTCTCTTCCAGGTTCCATTGACCTCCAGCTTTTGGCTCCTCCCCATGGCTTCTTTCTTTCCCTCTGACTTTCACTCTGCTTGTAAAGGACACCAGAGGTCCAGATTAAAGTCCAACTTGATTCAGTTGGGCCACAACATAACTGAAGTAACATCTGGAAGAGATCTTATTTACAATGGGTCCTTACCCACCAGAATACAGACCAAGACCAAGAACATGTCCAAACTGGGGTACACAATTCAGTCTACCACATCTCCTGAATTTTCTCTGCAAACTTTTAATTCCCTTAAGTTTTCTTCTTCTCCAGGACCTAGCACAATATCCAGCACAGAGTAGGCATTCAATAAATATTTGCTGACTGAAAATATGAAAAGCTGATGGCTTCTATTGTTTAGACACCTATTCTGGTGCTGGATTGCCTAATTGCTCTGTTCCAATTGTGATTTTGTTCTAAATTGCTCATTCTACACTGATACCTTTTCCTCTTAACATCATTGAGGGAAGTTAGATGAGGCACAAATATTTCTGGAACGTCTTTCTCAGATTCAATGAAGAACTTAAAGCACATAATATAACTAAATTTCTCTTCTCTTTTTGCCATAAATCCACATTTGTGTGCTAAATGTAACCTGGAGATTTTATAAACAACACATATGAAATACTTTAGCAAGGCTGTAGCATAATGTGCAGTTAAGTGTTCAAATAAGTTAACATATTGGCATACCTATGGTGTTAGAAAGCAAAATTTGATCTATGTCACTCATTGATATCACTATACAGTTTCCATTTTATGTTCATCAGGGGTTAATTGGGAGTGTTACGTGAGTAATCAAGACCAGGATTTTCCTTCAAGACCAGTTGTTTCCTTGATCAATCTTAATGTTTACGCAGCAGTCAAATGCCCTGGACAAACAAGGTCCCCCCAAAATGATCTGGTTGAGTGAAATACTATAGTGAACAGCTGTGATTTTTGCCTGCCCTTCTTATAACAGCACCATGATTCTCCTTTGAAAATGCCCATCCCCCATCCTGAGTCTATGTGGTTTGAGTGGAATTGTGTCTAGATGTGGGCATGTGACATAGACAAGGTTATGTACACTTGGGCCCACGGAATTGTTCAGAGATGG
Organism: Cabassous unicinctus; assembly: GCA_029593785.1. Lineage (NCBI taxonomy): Eukaryota > Metazoa > Chordata > Mammalia > Cingulata > Chlamyphoridae > Cabassous > Cabassous unicinctus. The sequence continues at coordinate 1,218 of JAQZBX010006096.1, read as the reverse complement.
GCACATGAACCAGTTGGAACCAACTGGATTCAGTAGCAAGGCTTTTGTTGGCTCTGTTATAAATAAAGACTCTCTTTTTGACGAGGTTGTTTAGCAGGTAGAATATAAGGTAGTCATTGCTGGCAGCCATCTTGTGCCATCAAAAGGAAGCTGACTACCAGGGAATATGGAGTCAACATGAAGGAAAGCATGAATCAAGAGTGGGAGATCAACCTGATGGCACTGTTTAGCCCTTGGATCATGTTGTACTTCAAATTTGCCCTAATATTTTTCAATTACATGAGTCAATCTATTTTCTTTTTACCTTAAGCTTGTGTGAGTTGAATTTTCCATCCCATATAATTGAAGGAGTCCTAAAATAATAGCTGTTACCTTATAAAAGCATCATGTTCCATTATGTTCTTAATTATTTGAGTCTTAGATATGGCAAATGTAGCAAATACATTTTCCCAGTACTGAAGGCTATTTTCTACACAACCCAAAAGACCAACTGAAAAATGATATATTCAATGGGTCTACTAGGGTGATATATTTCAATTTAATTAATACAGTACTTAGTGTTTTGGAGTCTCAGTCACAATTTATGCTCTCTTATTTATTTTTTCAGTTACTGTAATTACCAATTAGACTGGTAAACTTAAAAAAATAATTAAATTAAAATGGCATTAAATAAGTGCAAATTCATTTTTAAAATTGGAAATTATATAAAGAAAGGAGAGATCATTGTACCAGGAAATGGATATGTGCAATGCTGATGCCGTCATTCATCAATAAATTTAAGAATAAGCTTCCTAGCAACCAAAGCCAAAGGAAAATTAGAAGGGATTTCTCAGTTTCCATTGTCTATAAAAGGAAGCTTGTCAGTTATTTAAAAAAGCCATGGAGAGGATGTGGAGAGATAGGAACACTTCTTCACTGTTGGTGGGAATGCAAAATGGTACAACCACTATGGAGGACTGTTTGGCAGTTCCTAAAGAAGTTGAATATAGACTTGACACGTGACCCTGCAATACCACTATTGGGTATATACCCAGAAGAACTGAGAGCAGTGACACGAACAGACATCTGCACACCGATGTTCATAGCAACATTATTCACCATTGCCAAAAGTTGGAAACAACCCAGGTGTCCATCAACAGACGAATGGATAAACAAACTGTGGTCTAGTCACACGATGGAATATTATGCAGCTGTAAGAAGAAATGAAGTCGTAAAGCA